>OW052221.1:209745208-210018901 GCA_932526605.1 Nephrotoma flavescens | reverse complement strand
GAGAGAGAGAGAGAGAGAGAGAGAGAGAGAGAGAGAGAGAGAGAGAGAGAGAGAGAGAGAGAGAGAGAGAGAGAGAGAGAGAGAGAGAGAGAGAGAGAAAGAGAGAGAGAGAGATGTGAAGCAGCACGCATTTGATAATCACTAGCACACTGTGGGAACCATAATACGAAACCAACAATGTACGTGAGTTCAAGGTGCCTGGCGACTCGAATGTGAGAAACCATAATAGGGTAATAATACCAAAATTGAATTACGATGACGTCACGCGGTGACGAATAAGTGAGATTCATAATAGGGGTATCGTTCGAATGTCTATTCGAATTTGATTGTGAGAGTATCAGTTCAACGAAGAGGGGAATTACCGTCTTAGAGGGATTAAGTAGATCATCCACCTTAACTATCAGCTGTCAAACGGTTTATTTTTTTTTTTTTGGGACACCCTTTACTATTAACGAAACTAAATCTAGAAACAGCGCCATAAAAGAGGTTTATATTCATGTCGTTCTCTAATAATTAACGCTCATTCTATCAAATGTTACTGGAATGATGATAGATACCTCCAAACAAGTCAAATGTAATTTTCGTGATACATTTTGACACATTGCAACTGGGCGATTTTCTGTATAGCGCAATACAAAATTCACGACTTAACGTCAATTTCATCGTGAATTTTGGTGGCAACGAATAGATTGAGATGTGTCACTTCCACAGAAATTCCATACTCAAAGGGTTTGGTTGAAAAATTTCTTGTTGTAAAGGCTGAAATTTCATAATCCAATGTTATACATTTATAAAGGCTGGTATGCAGCTGACGTGAAATGAAATTTTCGCTGTTCTCTAAAATTAAGCAGATAAATTATTCCACGAAAATTTAGTTTGTCGATTTTCCTAAAATTTTAACGCAGATAGCTTCACGATGAATTATGATTTTTTATAACTTCATGTCAAAATATTTTTTATGTTAATTTGTTTAACAACAAATAAAAATAATTGATGAAATGTCAAAAATTTTATTTACTTTTATCGTATCTGCAGGTAAAAATGCAGTGATAAATGTGTAGAGTTAAACAGAGACACAATATTTAGGTAATACGAAAAATACCAATTTCACTAGCGAAACGGTGTATCGCAAAATAAAATTCATCGGTGAAACTTTCATTTTCATTTTCCCTAGGCATTTGGCTATTTACTAGTTTATAAACTCTAGCCTGCGATAAATTGCATTGTACAGCAGTTAAAGCTGATTCACTTGCCAATTTTCTACAAACACAGAAACAGATCACTTTCAAAAGTACAATCCGACCCCTTAAACCTTTAAAGGATGTCGGCTTCAAGGTGCATCCATTATCCAAAGCATTGCATTGAAATTTATGTATTTTGCCTATTTCATATAAAATGTTTAGACAATAGAAATTTTATATGTATAAATAAGACGATTTTGATAAAAAATAAAGCAGAATTAAATACAAACAACAGAGTTCTTTAATTATTTAGAAGACTCAAGTGATAATCCAAATAATCATACAAAAAAATCAGAGCAGAGACCTGATTTGATTGAAAAATCGCGAAGATTTGTCCCATTCAGCTCCAGAGACAGCTCCAGACTCACATGTGATATTTCATTTGAAAGGTAATGCTGCGTACAATTTACAAGTTTTGAAGAAAAGAAGCATTCTGTATCATGTGGCTCGCGTAATTTTGAAAGTTTTTATCTAGCGGCTAAAAAATTCGCAGAATGTCACATTAATTGGGTTCTGGGAAATGTCGCCTAATTATTCTGGCCCATCACGTTTAACAACTCGAAATGGGTAAATAAAATCGTGCTGTGCTAGTACCAGCCAAAGGACGAAATACAGAAATTATTAATACGAAAATGGCCAACGTTGTAGTAACCTTATAATCTAGTGAGACCTCTATAAAATCAAATTGTTCTTAATTAATTTGCATAAATCCATAAACATAACCAATTTTTTAGGCACTATCGTGAATTTAATCTAAACTCAAATTTCTTAATAATACATATTGGGTGCGTGTGCTGGACGCTTAAAGTATCATAAAATATTATTGCAAAGTTTTTAATGTAGGCGTACACAATTTCAGTCAACAGTTAGTATATATTTCGAAAGGATCAAACACCCGTTAGCTATAATATGCTTAGGTGCCCTTCAGCAATAAATCGAGATAATTTTTAGAATTTAGATTAAATACAAAAAAAGGAATAAAAAACTTTGAGATTAATTCCATCTCATCGATGTATACATACATACGTATTAACTAAGGCCCGAGGAATAAAATAAGCAGTAACCAGTTCTCATAATACCATTTTCCTTTCAATGTTGTACACTTTATGTATTATATGATTTTTATACTGTGCGCTATAAATTTCATTGTGCTCCCTTGTTAAGATTCCCGTCTTACTTCTTATATTTAGTATTTTCATCTTTCATTATATATTTTCTTACCCAAGAAGAATACAAAATTTTTCGTTGACATTTCACTTTTTTTGTGTAATAATTTTTGCTTTTATTCGATTTTCTCTATAAATTTTTCCAATACATGTGACATGTATTTATATTTTTTGTTATGTTGTGCTGCTGTTTTATGTATTATGCGAGTATATAGAACCAAAACAGCTTCTTCGTATCGTATGTTGATAAAGGTTACTTTAAGAATTGATGAAGAATACAAAAAAAAAAAAATTATAGATTTTCTGTTTAATTGTCTAGAAAGAAGTTTTCCGCTTTTCTCCGTTTTCGCACCCCCTGCGTGCGCGTGCTTTGTATTTAATATAGCATGGTACATACGCATCGAACGGAATATTGTTTGAAGGGTTTATACTGATTTTTTGAGAATTTATATTATGGATTTTCTCGTTTTATTTTTTGTGCTGATTTTTCCTAAGATTGATTGAGGTCATAACCTTTTTAAGGTTATATAATAGTAACAATAATAACGATAATAATGTGCGTACGAATATTATTAAATTTTGTAATGAATGTAATCGTCATATGGCGTTTATGTCATAAAAATGAAAATAAATTTAATTCAATTATAATTTTCATTTTAGACATTTCGACTTTCTTCGTTTTTATCTTACTATACACTTCACTAGACTATGTCGCTTACGTAACATGTATGAATAAACTTATTAAACAATTTCAAAAACAGAAATAAATTATTGTCGTATTATTCAACTGTATGTACATACATTTGTTAATTGCGGTGAAGGAGAATGTTATTTTGACAACAGGTAGGTCTGCGGTCTATTTAATTAAAGCTGCGCGAACATAAATTTTTGAGAAATTAATCATTACATATGCGTGTAGGTGATAAATAATTTAGAGCAATTTTGGTTTAAATTAAATTGTGTGTGTAGTTACCGGGGTCACACAGTGAAAAAATAAAATTTGTTAAATCAAAGAATCTGAAGAAATCTTGAATTCAACTCTTGAATTCAAAATTTTTGTATGATTTTAAATTTTTTTTTGTAAAAATCTAAAAATCATGAAAGACTATTAGATGAATTTTCGAACAGACTTTCTAAGTATTCGGAACAATGTTTGATATTCTATTTGCACATGTTCGTCGGTTCATCAATTATTTTTGCCCCGTTAACAATCGGGGTTATAAAAATAATTCTGAATCTTAAAAAAAGTTTTCCTTGATTTTGAAGCTCCCAAGAATCATAAAGTTAAATATTTGAATTTTCAAACAGGATTTTATGATTTCTATTGTAGAAATCTTGTTGAATTTTGAGATCAGTTGCTTATAACAAAATTTATAAATCTATAAAAATGCAATTAGAATAATGGAAGATGTATAAGAAGTTGGCCCGAAATTTCCATCCCGAAAAGGTTTTTTTCGTGAGGTGCGTGTCTTTGCTAAATCACATAAAAATAATCCCATCCCGAAAATTTTATTGTTAAATTAAAGAAAAAAATTAACAGCCCGAGAAAATTATAAACTTTTATTACTGATTGCAGTAAAAAAAGCTGCACAATCTATTAATAAATTAAAACTATTTTAAAGATCATCTAGAAAATCACTTTCTATCCATCACTTTCTATTAAATGAAAGAAATTATGTTCATTAACAAATTTCCTTGTGGCGAACACAGAGATGACCCCCTGGCTTGGAATATAAAGTAAGGTGTGTCAATGTGCATGGAACTTATATTCAGGCGCCCGTTCGAAAATAACGAGGAATGATGGTGAATATTGATTATCCCGAAAACCACTTTCTATACATTCTTCAGTTGAAAATATGTTCATTACTAAATTCGGGATTATCAATAATCACCATCAATCCTCGATATTTTCGAACGGGCGCCTGAATATAAGTTTTATGCACATTGGCACACCTAACTCGATATGCCGATGTAGGGGGTCATCTCTGTGCTCGCCACAAGGAAATTTAGTAGTGAACATATTTTCAACTGAAGAATGTATCGAGAGTGGTTTTTGGTATAATCAATAATCACTATCGATCCTCGATATTTTCGCAAGGGCACCTGAATATAAGTTCCATGCACATTGGCACACCTAACTCCATATGCCGAGGTAGGGGGTCATCTCTGTGTTCGCCACAAGGAAATTTGGTAGTGAACATATTTTCAACTGAAGAATGTATAGAAAGTGGTTTTTGGGATAATCAATAATCACCATCAATCCACGATATTTTCGAACGGGCGCCTGAATATAAGTTCTATGCACATTGGCACACCTAACTCTATATGCCGACGTAGGGGGTCATCTCTGTGTTCGCCACAAGGAAATTTGTTAATGAACATAATTTCTTTCATTTAATAGAAAGTGATGGATAGAAAGTGATTTTCTAGATGGTCATTAAAATAGATTTAATTTATTAATAGATTGTGCAGCTTTTTTTACTGCAAACAGTAATAAAATTTTATAATTTTCTCGGGCTGTTAATTTTTTTCTTTAATTTGTGATAAAAACTGTCTTGTATAATCCAAAATCATTCATAGTAAAATGAACGATCTATTTATGGATCGGACTATAAAATGGACGAGCATACATATTCAAAATAGAATTTGCACATGCGTACTACGAGTACTGCCGAAAGGAGCTCCTGAGTACTGCGAGTATGGCCCAAGAGAGCTCATGCGAGTACGGTCGAAGAAAAATCGCCTGTTACAGGCCTGCATCCTGACATTAAAATTGTTGATAACTTTTCAAAGAAAATAATCTAACGGTGTCAAATCGCATGATCTTGGTGGTTAATTGACATGAGAATTTCTTGAAATTATGCGATTATTGAACTTGTTTCTCAGTAAGTCGAGTGTTTCAGACTATGTAGGATATCCGTGTTGACCAAAATCGTAACGTAATTTACGAAATGTTTTTTTACAGAACGACCAATTTCGTAATAAGTAACCAAAACGTGTTGTTGTGTTTCACACGAACACACATGATTAAAATGGCATAGTTTTGGGTTGCCACCGCACAAAAAATATTTTTATTTGATCTTAAAATGAACCAACGGATGGAACACCCTTTATGTAAAATATTTATCGAGATTTTTGTGTTTACTGGACTACATTTTATGATGTGTCGTGTTGATGTACATATGTACAAAAATTCGGACCTAAGAGAATATCGAATATAGCCACAATTCAGTTGACGAACATCATTTAAATGAATAAAACAATCAGGTGTGTCTATGGGGTACCCAAATTTATTCTTGAGGATAAATTTTGTATTTTGAAATATTTTTCAGATACTGATAGCCTCCTTATATATTTTACGGTGAATGAAGCATTAAACGATTAATTTATATATTTTTTCTAACATTGGGTAATATGGATATCATCTGTTAAATAGGGTTTCATTTTGATTCCAGCGTATGAACATTTAAATCGTTTTGGAGTTGTTATCTATTACTGTAACGTACTAGTTAGTTTTTGGCCCTCCATTTTATTTCACAAGTTTATCAATGCTTCTCATATGATGATAGGTTTAACACGTTCATGTAGCTTGTTAGCTTTGTACAGGTCTTTGGCTCACCAAATGATCGATCCGAGTGATTTCCTACGAAAAGTTTTTTAGAAATTGTGTCAGAAAAGTGCTCTCAACCAGGGGACTACGATAAAAAATAATACAAATCACAATTACCGAAAATAAATTATGGAAAATAGGTAAGTTTTGGGGAACCTAAAGTTTAAAAACTGTAACCGCCGTTTTTTGCCTAATAAGTCTGTTCAGTTTATCGGAATTCACACAGAATTACATGTAATGGCTAAGAATATTAGGGTATTACAATATTTTTCAAATTACAACTTTAAGCGACCCAAAATTTCATAGATGTACTTCAAATGTTTCAATTAGTGGTGAAAATGGAAAATTTAATGAAAAATGTCATGTGAAAATCGAGAAGTACTTTGAGTTAGTTAGTTCTCCTTTGAGTCAACCTTTCTTTCAAAGGAGATACTATAATGATACGGACAATGTACCGTGGGAGACTAAATCATGAAGTTGGAAAGAATTTGTGAATTATGTGAAAGCTATTTGGTTGTGGAGGACATTGAACATTTAATTTTAAAATGCACTATATTTATTGGAGTGAAGTATATGCCAAAATAACAAAATATACACTGTGACCTATAAGTACTTAGAATTGAAAAAAACACTTAAATATTGGACTTTCATAATAATATCTGAAATTTTTTAATACACACAAAAATTTTTACACTCGCAAAAATTTAATTTTTATGAAAAGTTTTGAGTGAATTTAAAAAAATGAAATTTTTTACAACAAAACACACTACAAATTGCACAGAGATGATCGACGTGGTTCTGAACTAGTATTTGTTGAAAGAATTAAATCATATTTGTTCATATGCTCGGAAATTTCTGAGATGTTTGTTTTTCGAGACAGAACATTGAGTGTAATATGAAAATTCTTAAACATCTGCAATTATTTATTTCGGCTCCTAAGGAATGCACAGAGATGATGGAAGTGGTTCTGAACTAGTAATTGATGCAAGAAACAAATCTTATTTATCCACATGCTCCGTGCGATCCGTAGGGGTCGGGATAAATAATTTCAAATTTTTAAGAATTTTCGTATTACACTCAATGTTCTGTCTCGAAAAACAAACATCTCAGAAATTTCCGAGCATGTGAACAAATAAGATTTGATTCCTTCATCAAACACTAGTTCAGAACCACTTCGATCATCTCTGTGCAATTCGTAGTGTGTTTTGTTGTAAAAAATTTCATTTTTTAAAATTCACCCAAACCTTTTCACAAAAATTAAATGTTTGCTACGTTTAGTGTAAAAATATTTGTGTTTATTAAAAAAATTCAGATATTATTATGAAAGTCCAATATTTAAGTGTTTTTTCAATTCTAAGTACTTATAGACCACAGTGTATATTTTGTTATTTTGGCATAAACTTCACTCCGATACTATATTTAATCCTAGCAGAGAAATGTTCGATGTTCTTATGAGTACAAGGAGTTTGATTGAATTATTACGACGAATGGGAATAAACGTAAGTAATTAAGAATCTGTAAGAATTTATTAATATAAATCAGATAGAAGTGTGAAAGGGGGGTCGATGTATGAAAAATGAATAAAACGAAAATTATAAATTTTAAAATTGGAACAGATGGTACCAACATTTCGTAGCTAGTGCCAAATAAATAAATAAAATAAAATACGCAACATGCCACCTCTTTAAAGATGACAAAGTCACTAGCCACCCGGTGTTGGCCTCCATATTTTGTTTTAAAAGGTTCTGTCGTTCTGTGTCGCTTGCAAGAATCTCCCAGAGTGCTCGCATCTTATTTGTAGCGAAGTTGTTTATAGGGAAAGTAATAACAATTGCGCAAACCCAAAAAGGTCTATTATGAAACTTATTCGATTTCGGAAAATTCGATTCGCGACGTATTTTGGTATTATGATTTTTTTTTCTATCGAATAATTCGAAATCGACAAATTCGCCAGATTATGAAACAAAAAAAAATACGAATTGAATTAAACGAAAATGTGACGTCAAAATCCGACTGGTCTTTATGTGGCGAATGTCGAATTGTTTCAATGTTATTTTAAAATAATATTTTTTTTACCGTGCAAATAAATTCCGTCGTGTATTTTTAAAATATTTTTTAATTAAGGCAATTATAATTATTGTTTTTAAATATTAATAGATATATTTACCAAGATGTAAGTTGTAAAATAATTTACTGCTAATAACGTATGTATTTTAATAACATATAAAATAGATTTGACAGGTCCAGAACAAATGGACGATTCGCTTTGTTTCATAATAGCAATATTCGAAGCGTATCGAATTTTTCGAAAGCGAATAATGTTTCATAATAGACCCCCAGAGGTCGAAACAGTTAAAAGATAAATAATGTAAGTTACAATTACTTTCGTTTAAAAAAAGTTAAAAGCAATATTTTATTTATATTTATGTTTTTTATTATTAATTTTGGCTGGCACCCAAAAAGGTTGAACATACTCAGGGCTAGAACCCTGTGGTTTTGCCCAATTTTTGATGTTTGATAATTCCTATCGTCGCATCTTTATGGTCGTGTCGTATAATATTGGCGTTTCTTGGTTTTGGCATGTTTTCTTTTTGGTTAATTTTCCTTTTCTTGCCTTGGTTGAAGTGGTTATGCCCTCTGTATAACTTATTAAGAAAAAAAAAAAAAAAAACGTCGCTTGAGGTTAGTAAGGAGGGTGGTTAAGCAGTTACCGTAATTCGTGGATTTTTGCCATGGCAACCGCTCAGGTGTGAGACGGCGCATTGTCTTGGTATGGAGCAAGATTTGTTTCCGTTAAATGTGGCCGTTTTTCCGCAATTTCTTCCTTAAGCTGGTCAATGGTTTTCCTTTTTTGAAGATAATCGACTAAGATCAATATAACTGACATAACTGTCCAGAGAGCAGTCGTCATCACTTTCCCAGCCGAAGAAACAGCCTTTTTTGAGGCTGATCTTCCTTTGTATTTGTATATCTGTATTTTCGATTCTAGAGTGTAATGGTGTATCCACGTTTCATCAATAGTATTTATAGTCGGCGCTAAAACTTTGATTTATTCGCCTAAACTGCGCCAACAAAGCGTTGGAAATGTTCATCCGAACATGTTTGTCTAGCAAAATTTGGCGAACTTGAGCGATGTTATCGTCAGTGGATGCAGTTTTTCGACGTCCCAAACATTCAACGCCCACCAAGCTGGTACGGCCATGTTTAAATTCATCTGCCCCAAATTTAATGATGGTAAAAGACGGAGTCTCCGTACACAGCATCCAAGTCGTCTTATTGAATAGCCTAGGCGCGCGCGTATTGCCTATCAAAAATAGATATTTAATAACAGATCGATACTCGATTTTTTTCCTTTTCACAAAAGCACCCACATCGACTCTAAAAGGGCCATTCGACTTTTTTCGAATTTCTTTTCGAAGTGATGGTACAACATACCGCCCTAGAATTCTCTCAGAATTCTATTGTTGGCTTTTAAAATTGAGTATTGTTTTGTCAGATATGCGTGAGTGGATTTAATTCCACCGTGAGCTGCTTTTTTTTTGGGAGTCTTATATAATTAACCATGTGATGATATGCTGGAACTATGTTTTGATGCTTTTAGTTCGAAAAAAACCCTCGGTTATTTAAAAATATTTAAAAACTAGAGGATGGATTATTGTGTATATTTTTAAAATTTCATCTCTGTATTGACAAGAAGATTCGTTTGCTGGTAAGAAATCATAATGCGACTGGTGCATAAACAAAGATCAACTTAAGTTCTTACAGGACTGGTTGAACCTTTACTCTTTATGTTAATAAAGGTTTCAGAGCCAAAAGAGTCCAAAGCTTTTGTTAAAAATGTTCGATTTCCAACTTCGGCGTACTTAATTCTAGTGACATTCAAAGCTGGCGCCTTTTAAATTGAATGAAATTAATCTTTCTTATTAATGATCTTCGTCATCATTTAGGGCGAGTTGGTTCCTAATCTGGGAAAATAACACTCCTTTTATATAGCGAGTATCTGGATTTGTGCTGTGCTCCGTCAAGACCTCAAAGCTGGATATTGAGCTTCTACAAGAAGCTCCAAAGATTTTTCATTTGAAGCTGTTCGTAACAGATCCGGTTAAATGAAGTGATTGGGTGTGGCTGGGCTTGTATAGAGAATCTTTCGATGGTGCGAAGTTACGGTTAATCCATTGTTTTATCACAGAACAAACTCCAGTTCTCCTTCCAAGCTGCCGGTTGAGAAATGGGTTAGATGTACTTTCATATTGGATATTTACATCACACTAACTGTGTCCCAACTGAATCGGATTAGAACTACACTACTCATCAAAAAATTCCGGACACTACATTTTTTCAGTAAATATTTGTGTTTACGGTAACTATTCGCATTATTCAAGTTATAACTAACGGAACAAGTTTTTGTTTAATAAAAGTAACCGCAGGATCAAAACAAATGAAATAACAAAATTACACTCCTGAAGATGATCTAAGGTTTCTGGAATGACTTCCCTTTGACTTAAACGTCGAAGTAGCATATCAAATAATTGTTGACAACTTGGGGTCCGGCGTTGTCATGCATTAATAATAATTCAAGTGTTCGAAATTTTTTGACGAGCAGTGTAATTCATTTATACATTCATGTTGATTTTCCAGATCAACATTTGGACCTAATATTAGAACTACATTTTGCAGGATTTTGATATTTCTAATTTCTCGTTTCCGCTATTTTGATTAATGTTTTTTTAAGTGTATTTTTGTATCCGAAATATTTCTACGTAGAGGTTGTAAGATTTACTATGAACGTTGTTTTGAAAATTTGGAATGATGGCCAGGCGATGGTTGGAAGCTTTGGCAGTTTCTCCAGTTATAATTATCATCATAAACAGTAAAAATGATTTAAAATTGAATACAAAAACCAAATTTAACTGGCAATGGCAATAGAATTTTTATTTTTTTTAGTTAACACACAACCGAAATTAATCTTAAGCTTAATATTTCCACAAAAGAACTAAACTGTAAACGAGCACTAACCAAGGCGCTAAACAAAGTTCACTCATTATGATAATAATCGTAAATACTTAAACGAATTTACTTTGAATTAATAATCATTTAACATTAATATACAATTTTCATAAGTACATTACACTTGACCTGAAATCAATCCACGTGTATACACACATACACACATACTTAAATAATCCATTCCCATGTTGAAGAAAAATTATCCATAATTCTAACGTCACAAGTTATGCACAAAACCTCCAAACGCATACCAAAAAATAAATAAAAAATTCAAAGGCTGTACATAAAATGAAAATCCATATTTAGTTAGTCTATTGAAAAACGATAATCATAATAGTAATGATAATTACTATTGATTCTGAGAAATAAACGGATATAATTGGTAACTATTTTTGGAAAATCATTAATTTATAGATTTGCGTATAAAATTGTGCCTACGTGTATTTTGTATAGTGAAGTTTTAATCGTGCGCCACTGCTATACACTAGCAAGACTGTGTCCGAATTGTGTGATAAATATTTTTTAGACAAATATTTGATACTAAACGTTTTTCAAGTTCCCACCCGAATTCTGTGATAAGTTTTTTTGCTAAAAATTCGCCGCCCTCAGTTTTAATTTTAATTTGAAAATATTGAATTTAATCATTATAAGATTATGATTAAGTTATAAATTATTAAAAACACTTGAAATCATAAATGCAGTTATATTTGGAACAGACGTATAGTGAGAGTACGTATCCTTGTCTTACTCCTTGGCTGTTATGGTATGATCGTCGGTGAAATTCTATCCAAGATGATCGTTGGCGTATATAGGTATAACCTGTCAATTTTGCATTCTCTCAGGTGATCTTTCTTGGAAATTGTTATAGTCAAGGTTTTATTCCATTTTCGCGGTATTCTACGGGAATTCCATACTTCTGCTATTGTGTTAGAGCTCTTGCAATTGTGGAAACGTCTCCTGAGAATGTTTCAGCTGGTGTGTTGCTCATTCCAGAGGTATTGTTATTTTCCATTTTAAAAATGATGCACTGCTAACTTCCCGCTCCGTTTTTGGATGTGATTATTGGTAGAATATTGGTAAATGAAAGTGTTTGTAGCTGTTTCGTTATAGGCTTCTTTGATTTGTATAAACTCAAGTGTTAAATTTCTTCCGATTTTGTTTTGCTGTGTTTCACAGTGGCAGGCTTAATTTGCAACTGTTGACCATCTTGTAGTGACGTGAGAAATTGATCCTCGTTCTGCCATTAGGTGATGTCTAAGTGTATTTGGCTATACTTTAATTTGGAAATCTACTCTATATGTAAATAGCAGGTTTGTGACGCAGATATGGACGAATCATTCTTCAGTGTTATTACAGAGTCTACCGCTTGGCCCATGACGGTTGTCAGGTCGATGCTTTTTATTCCAATTTTTGCGTTGAAATTTTGTTGTATTATTTTGATATTATTTCTGGAATCTTACTGCGTATATTCTGAATTTAACTGGTTTCCAACCCATTAGTACCGCTAATTCTTTTTGCTTATGTTTATTTCACTAAGGCCAAGCATTTCGCTGTTGTTTCACTATTGAATTGTAATTGAATCCTAGCTCGATCTCAGGGTTGCTGATTAAGGCATACTGGCCGAGGGCCGAGAGAATTCGTTCTATTCCAGTTTTCAATAGTTTCGCAGTATAGATATATCTCACCCGCTCCTACATACAATTTTAATTACTGAACTAATTTTTTTATTTTCTTCTTTTCTTTTCAGGTAAGCTCTGTTCTCTCTAAAAAAAAACGCAATCGTAAGTTTTAAAAGGAATCGAACTTATTTCATAACTAAAATTGGATAAAATCGCTGATTAAGTGCGGGTAAACTCAAATGCATAACATAAGTCAATTGTGTAAGTACGTAAAGTTGTATGTAAAATAACGGAAACATTGGTGACAAACATACGAAATACAGCTACATAAGCGCCTGCCTAGAAGTTGCGGCATCTGTTATAAGACAATGCAGATTTTAAGACAATGTTTGGGTTATACTCCTCTCAACTCCGCTATATGCAATATACATTGTGCAGCAATTTTACCTACTTGTAGAGTGCCTGAGTGGCATCTATATCGGCAGATGTTTTTATAAATAAGAAGATCATATTTTACTTCAAGAATTTAAAGGGAAGCCTTCCACATTTGTTATGCATTGTCCGTAGTTCAAAACACGCATATGAGTACCAAGAAGTGAAGCCCTTCAATAGGAAATATAAAATAGATTTTAATGTAGATGTTACATCATCCAAAAATGAACGACCGGCCCAACTTCTTAAAATTAAAATCATATACATTAAAGCTTGGCATAAGTCCTTGGACTGACTCACGCAAAGCTTTGTTGTATATGGTTTTAATAAAAAACTTAATAGGTGTTACACAATAGTCGACAGGGCTTTTTTTATTTACTCGTCGATTTAAGAAATTCACATGCAAATCATTTAAATAATTTTCAAAGCAGAATTTTAGCTACAAATTTAAGTTACCCAACGTGCAATACAAAACCTGCAAGAAGCAGTATAGGGTCAAAATTTGGAATTGTAGTCGTCGATGTCTAGCCACTTGATATCAGTCAGGCATATAAAATTGAATTGAAATCAATACAAAACGAGTTGCTACTACCCGATATCACTTTTACAGGTTTAAAGAAGTATTTCAGTATAAATTGGCTATAAAGCAGTGAAAAAATTTAAAAAATTAAATATTGTTATCTACTTAACAAAGAATACACGATCCCTAAATTGAAAATATAAAAATTTAGATTTCTGTAGAAATAAATTTTTCATTAAGTTTCGTACAATAACTGTTTCAGTTATTGCTTGTTATTCACATGACCAAATCCAGGGAACGACCATTTGGCACGCAACAATTGTTGCCAGAATATTCCGTCTGAACATATTCTATTTGTATATTCGCACACATGTATAGTTTTTTGGTAGAAATTTGACTTCGGTCATTTTAATGAAAGAAGAAATGTATATGACATGTCTCCTATTAGTCTTTGGTCGTGGACGGTTGTTGGACACATAATTTAAGAAATATTCACGTCGATTATAGAACTCGCCGGATTTACTGGGGCGGGAGTCCTATATAATTCAGTTTTTACGATTCGCAAACCATTCGTAATGTTTTAGCTGCGGATTTCGAACGAATGTTTTTGTTTGATTTGTGTAAAAATAAAACCAGTTTTACATGCAATTTTGATTGAAATTAATGATTTTAATTTTTTTTATATGGAGTTTGGACTCCCGCCCCAGTAAATCCGGCGAGTTCTATAATCGAGGTGATTGTGTCCTTTCATTAATAATTGATTTAGTCAACATCATCAAAAAATAAAATTATTATTTTGTTTTTCATACACATTTAAACATAAATCACCCGAATGTTGACAAATTTCCAATTTTCCAAGTAAGCAGATGACATTTTCTTTACCTCGAACATACTGCTTCAGATGTTATTGATTTCTAGACATTGGCTTCGTGATCAATAATAAATTTAACCTTTTAGCATGGTATTCAATTGTTATTTTAGTGTCTATTCAAAGATCCCCTTTTGTCGTTCTGCAGATATGTATAACTTGTTCTTTAAGCCAGCGCTCCTGTGTTGCCTTTCGTATGAGGATATATTTCTTACGTTTCTGCGTAGTTCGTCTCTTCAATTCAAGTTTCGTTCGGTAAATTTAAACGAGGTTGTACGTTTTTAATTTATGTCACTTGGACGTCCGAGATTTCTACAAATCATTTTGTGCAATATTTTACAAAGTATACTTGAGTAGTTTGAACAAGTTAAATTTGTTGGCTTCCAATAAATTGTGCATTTTTTTTATCCGTCCTCTTTGTTGCAAAGAATTCCCTGCCGAATTGAGCTTTCCTCATACCTGATTCTTGCGCATCGCTCATAGCTGAATTGTAAAGTGTGACAATCGGCTAACCATCCTTGTGATTTAATCATGCCCATTGTTTCTAATGAAATAATGATACCTTAAGTAATTTAATGACACGGTAAGGCGCCAATTGAAATAACCTCGTATCGGCCAATATCACTTTTTCCAATTATGTCAAAACTGTTTGAGAGACTATTATTAAAACGAAATAAACCTGAAATTTTAAAGCACGAGCTGCTCCTTCCCATCAGTTTGGAACTAAAGAAAAACACTCTACAAGCGATCAACTGCATAGAATAACAGATATAATAGAAAAATCCTTTGTTGAAAAAAAGATTTGTTCTCTGGCTAGATGGTTTAATATTTAAATTAGAGAAAACTCTGTCATTTAAAATTCTAAAGTCGTATTTGAAAAGAAGATATTTTAGAGTTAAACAGGAAGGAGTTTAAAGAAAGGTGAAGAGCTTCAACTGATATATAGAAAAAGGTACTGCTTAAATGGAAGAAATTCTTAGTTGTCCATTTATAATAAACTTATGCTCTATAAAGAAGTGGTCAAGCCCATTTGGACATATGGTATTGAACTGTGGAGTTGCACTAAAACCAGCAATCAACAGACAGTTCAACGATTTCAAAATAAAGTACTCAGTGGGATTGTAAACACTCCTTCGTACGTAATAGTGACCTGCATAAAGATCTCGGAATGGATAGAGTCGCAAGTGAAATAAAGAAGTGCTCAAAAACATGAGGAAAGGCTCCATCAACACCCTAACATCGAAGCTGCAAGGCTAAAAATAATTAGCCAAAACAACACTTATCACTTAATGAAAAGAATGTCTAGCAACTCAGTTATTCGCAAAATAATTGATACTACAATTATTGACGCATTCGACATATTAAAACGCGACATTCAGCCGTGCGACATGCAAAGAATTCGATATTTAATAACCGACATTTAATAATCGACGTCCATAATCACCCAGGCACGAGCGCACTCATGAATTGGCCGTACGAATATATTCCGGCATTGTTGATTTCTCAATTTCTCTCGTTCGTTTTAAAAATGTCAAAAAAAGAAAAAAATGTACTCTCTCCCTTTCAGTGGCACTTTTCTGGTAATTCTTCGGGAATAGAGAATTGGAGATAGAATTTATATGGAATTTCTGTTCAGATATTTTTTTCCGGCCTAATGAGAAGAAAAGTTTGATGTAAATATTTATAAATTGGGAATAATTTTTCCATATCTAATTTGGCTGAGAAAATTATTCCCAATTTAATTCTGTTTTCAAAAAAGTTAACACTATCTTTTTACTTTAGTATGCCAGAAAAAAAATGTTTAAATAGAAATTATATATTCCTCAATTCTCTATTCCCGGGGAATTACCAGAATAGGTAATTGTCATAAAGTGAACAATAATGCATTGTGAAAACTTAAAATTAAATAAAAATTAAGCGTTAAAATTAATAAAATAGAATACAGTGGGGTGAAAGTATATACATATAATAAATAATGTAATAAATACAAGGTGCGCCATCTTTTATGTCGGTATGTAAACATTGAATAACTGAATTGGTTAGACATGGCTTTGAAACATCATTTGAGTACAATTTTAACCATGAATCGCCTCACATCGAAACAATGCGCCGAAATAGTGACGCTGTAAATGGAAAATAGTCGTTCAATTGTGTTAACTCAACGTGCATAATGTCGAAAATACCGTGACCAATGGGCACCGTCTGACGACACAGTTTTCGGACAGTGAGAGATCGTCTACATGCCGTTCATCAACGATCAAGACGTTCCAATGAACTGATGAGAGTGCGTTTTTGGCGTCACTGCAACATTTGTGGCGTATTTTGTGAAGGATGATTTGCATTTGTTTCCGTATAAATTGCAATTAACACAAAGAATATTGCCGACAGACCGCCCAAGTCGCTTGGAGTACGGCCAAACAGTGGCTCGAATAGTTAACGTTGAACCTGATTTTAGGAAGCAAATTTTGATAGCTGACGTGACCCATTTCATACTCTCTGGCGGCGGTAATAAGAAAAATTGCAGAATTTAGGGGCGGAAAATCTACACGAGATCCATGAAACGCCATTGCATGACCAAAAAATGAATGACAGTTTGGGCCGACGTTTGTGCCAAAACCATCATTAGAAATCGATATCGATGTATGTTGGTTCATTATGTCTGCCCGCAAATGCGTGAAAAGGTCTTGATGGTTACTAGCTAGTTTCAACTAGACGGTGCGACCCGCCACACAGCAATTCAAACAGTTCAGTTTCTGCAACGGAAATTCCCTGGACGTCTGATGTTAAAAAGAGGCGACATTGACCGGCCACCCAGATCTCCAGATTTAACCCCGCCTTTCGAGGGGCAAATCTAGGGGCACTGGCACTTAGGATTGAGGTTTTCTAAAATCGCTACCATATACATAGCGGTATAGTACCAGTTTTTTCCAGTTTTCCTATATTTCTAAACTGCGCTAACTCCTACGGGAATCAGTCTTGGAAAGTGCTAAATCTGCTTAACAAAATAAAGATTCGCAGTTTCGAAAATATAGGGGCATTGGTACTTAGGATTGAAGTGTCCTAAAATCACTTCACTACTATGTATATAGACGTAATGTATGTCTATGTATATTGTATGGATTTTAGAAAACCTCACTCCTAAGTAGCAATGCCCCTAGATTTTCGTTCCCGTAGGAATTAGCGCCGTTTAGAAATATAGGAAAACTCGGAGAAACTGGTACATTTCGTCTATGTATATGGTAACGATTTTATAAAACCTTAGATTTAGCCCTTTTTAAACCAGGTTCCCGTAGGAATTAGATTCCGTTCTTTGCAAAATAACCTTTCTTTAAAACAAGCGCCATTTAGAAATGCAAACTCGTAATTTTCGAATTTATTTTTATTTTTAAAAATTCCTAATTCCGTATTTTTAATAGCGTTTTTTTGTGGCAGAAAAATCTTGATCCATTTTTGATCCAAAATGGCTTCTTTGTTTACATTTTTTGTCTTTTTATTTTTTTGATTCTGGATCAAAAATAAAATCCAAAAAATTTGTTGGATTTTTTTTGACGTTTACTCACACAATATCACAATATGTGTGAGTACCTAAACGTAAAAAAATCCAACAAATTTTTTGGTTTTTATTTTTGATCCAGAATCAAAAAATAAAAATTGATTGATTGATTGATTGATTGGACTGTAGAACCAAGTGCTAGCCAAGAGTCCCGGATAACGCCGGGCCTATTCCTACAGCCTGTTTACACATAACAATAGGAAGGATAGGAAAGGTTTTTTTTTTTTTTTTTTTTTTTGGGACAGAACGATCCGGTTGCAGACACCTAGCGATCGTACGGCACAACACAATTCTAATCTACTTCTAATCTACTAGAGGAAGGATAAAGGCTTAATAGGTTTAATGGATAACGATGGTATTGCTTTGATCGTCAACAATTGCCTCACTAAATCAAAACCTGAGAAAAAATAATATTTCACGTGCATCTGGAAATTTTCTGTAATATAATTCTACATTAATACTTATCAGCTACCTAAACAAAATTGATTAATTGATTAATTGGATCAGTTTTCTGTAATATAATTCTACATTAATACTTATCAGCTACCTAAACAAAATTGATTAATTGATTAATTGGATCAGTTCGGTTACAAATACCTAGGTAAAGCCAATAGTTATTAACATAATGACAACACAATTCTAATCTACACGACCAGCAATTAATATTTCAAAGAAATATTTCTTCATAACATCTAAAGATTTCTGAAATTCATTCTTAATTAATCTACCGGTTTCCTAAATAATATAAATATTTATTAATTTAATCCTCTACAACTCAATAATTCAATTTATTACTAATACAATCCAAACAACCATGGGTTCAGAAAATTATATTGTAAGTTAATATAATTTTCCGAACCCACAGCTATCCGAACCACATCAATAACAAATTGAATTATGTATATTAATAATTAATATTAAATCATTAATAATTTCTCTAAAGTCATTAGCATTTGGCAAACTGGCCGTTAAAATAGTCAGTAAACATATACTCGTATTATTTATTAAACCTGAAAACAAACTGTATGCTTATTATTGACTTCTTAATTGTATTCAATATATTCCAACTTATGACTTACGCTTCACGGTTCAAGTTATTAATAGCGGATGCTTTTACGTTTTTGATGTAAATCATATTTCGGATAGTTAAAAAGAAAATGAAAAAAAAAATTGATGTGTGGCGTAGTGTGTCTACCCGTGTCCAAACCCGAAAGGGATACCGAAAACAATAACAAACCATTTTGAAAAAATTTCAAATGACGCGTTTGACGTATTTGACAATATTTACGGTTGACGTATTATATGTGCATATATAAATATGTGTACGTGGTAGTTAAAATGGAAGTAAAAATCTATATTTCCATTTTTTGATGTACATCAAAAAAAATTTTTTTTTGCTATTTTTTC
Organism: Nephrotoma flavescens; assembly: GCA_932526605.1. NCBI lineage: Eukaryota > Metazoa > Arthropoda > Insecta > Diptera > Tipulidae > Nephrotoma > Nephrotoma flavescens. The sequence goes on along the minus strand of OW052221.1, from coordinate 209,999,478 downwards.
CGCTAAAATGTGATTTACATCAAAAACAAAATTTTTTGCCAGTTTTTTGTTAAAAGAAAACGCCATAAGAAACATAAAAACAAGATACTAAAACATGATTTTAACACGCAAAATGACAGAAAATAAAAATTTAGTTAAAATCATTAAAAATTTGAATTTTAATCACTGCGGAAATCATAAAATAACAAATAAAATAAAATCGAGATAAATTTTAATTTGTAATTTAAAGTACATAATCTATTTAAATAAATGAATTCTTAAGATCACGAATATTTTTGAAAATTGTAAATCGAGGAACAAAGCTATAATATCATTAACAAGAATTTGTGAGCTGAATTTTATTTAATATATTTTAATATTTATATGTAACTATATATAATGTTATATGTGTCATAATATCTAAAATATTCGAACATAAGAAAAAAAAATAATAAGTGACGCAACGCGCACAAAACGACGAAAATGAAACTTGGGAATATTTCACCTCTCTATGATTTTTCATCATGGTTTTATTATGCTCTCCGAAAACAAAATTCAAATCAAAACCTACATATAAAAAAAACAAAATGGCCTTGAATCCCCCATCTCATTTTCGCTTGGGCCAGCGCCTCTACACCAATAAAAAATTTGGTTCAAAAAGGAGTCGCTATCAAATCCAATCTCATAGGCAAATAGGGAAAGAGACGAAGATGAAGATTCAAAAAACACGCTTCACAAGGAAATATATAATAAACCACAAAAATATACATACCATCCACACATGTATACATAAGTCTACATCCAAAACCAACAACAATTAACATATCAAATTTATTCATCCGTTCCACCCGGGATTTAAAAGAAGCACTGGTTCACACTTTAAAATAAGTCGTAATAGATGATTCATTGCTAATTTAAAACCTTATTTTATATTTAAACCAAAATGTTTTTGTATTGTTTTAATCTACTCTCTCGAAAATAAAATTTTAACTAAAATGTACATCTCAAAAATGAATGAAAAAAAAAATTAATTTTTAAAATTAAATTTCAAATTTAAAGTAAAATAAAATATGTAATTAAATTTTTTATTTCACTTCTGTTTGTGTTAGAGCTGCTTCACCGAAAAACATTTTGGCAACCGGTTTCATATGTAAACGGGGAAAGAGACGAAAAAGAAGCTGCTTCTTTGACATCCCGTGTGAAAGGGGCGATTATTGGTTTTGTTACAATACATCCCTGCATATACACACCATATATATATATACATCTAAACGCACAGAAGCACACACTCATAACTATTTATATGTATTATTTAGGTAAATTTTGATGCTACACACAAATCTATATACGAAGTATGAAAAGTACATAAATAAAAGTATGTATATATGTATATATTATATATATATATATATATATAAATGTATATAAAGGATACTTCTCTGATTTAATGCATCTTTATACATAACCAGTTTATCGAAACATTAAAACGAAATATATCCCGTTATAAATATTTCAACTCTGGTTTTATGTATATAAACACATTTTATCATACACGTCACTTAACTCCAATCCAGAATCAAAAAATAAAAAGACAAAAAATTTAAACAAAGAATTTTGGATCAAAAATGGATTAAGATTTTTCTGCCACAGCAAACGCTATAAGTGTACTGTGAAAACTTTGAGCTTTGCGAATAGAGAAACGTGTTTTTGTGCGGTCCTTTTTTGTGCGACTTTTTTATGGGGTATGAAATAATTTTTTTTAGTAAAATCTACTTAAGTCTTTTTAAAATTTCAATCAAATTATGACATAATTTAATTAGTTAATTGAAGTTGGCTATTTTGTTTTTCGATTTTTGATATTTCTTCACATTGCGTAAGTATTACGTCAGGTTGCGTAATCTTTTGAGTTGTTTTCTATGTGAAACTTTTTTTATGTGGTCTCTATTCACCGTATAAAAAAAATTTAAATGTGTTGTGTTGTGAAAACTATTTTTTATACTTATAGTCGAGGCAATGAAGCAAAAAAGTTCGAAGTTTTTGAGAGCACGACGGATCGGAATTCGGTTTCTTGCCCCAGGCCCCTATTTTTTTTTGAACAAACCGGAAATTGCATTGCTGCAGCCAATTCAAAAAATGCAATTTTTGAGAACGCTTTTGGAAGATAAGAGAACTTTGCAAATAAGAGTCAGAAGTAGCCCCACTCGGGTTCCCGGGGGTTTTCGAGGTCGCTGATCATGAGCCCGAACGTCGTCTCTGAGGGTTTTTCTCACACGATCGAGAAAAGCGAACCGTAAATCGGTGGGTGGTTTTTGGGGCTCCGAATCCGAATATCCCTTAGAAAACCACCCCCAAACACCTGGTGCACCGGAACTGACCCTGAACGGCATCTCCGTGGGACTCTCCCAAAATTCAAGCGGGGAAGGAGATTAGCTCGGCTGCCGGTTTTTTTTTGGGTCGCTGAATCCAAATATGGCGGCGGCGAACACCCCCGGACAGCTGGTGTGCCGGAACCTGGACGCGGACGTCATCCCCGAGAATTTTCCTGACAATCAGCCTTTCCACACGAGTATGTATTACAACACATCATTACACACAATTTGCGTTTAGACGTAAAATCTCAAACTGTTGACACCAATTGCAATTTGTGTTTGTATGCGTGAAATTATTTTTATTTCATATGTTGCTTTGGGGACGAGACGTATAGCCCATTTTTCTGTTACGTCAAAATAACAACTTGACAGTCGAACGATTTTTGTATTTTATTCGTAAATTCTCATTCATTAAAATTGTCTGGAGACTTTTTGGAAACGGTTTGTTTTTGCTCATTTATTTGAAAGTGTGATGAGACAAATGTAGAAATTTGGGATTTGTCATAGAAATAGGAGTCTTCAGTAGTTGAATGTTTAAAAGGGTTGTGTTTTTTTGTAATGTCGATAGGAGAAGGTAAAGAAGAATTTAAGGGTAATTCTGTTGAGGCTGAACCTTTACGGCTTCATACTTTTTACGCTATTTGCCGTAGGCACTTGGGGAAACACACTAATACTGAATAAACACATTTTATTAAACACTTGTCTTTTGTTTTTCAATTTTGCGAAATAAAAAACATGTGTTTAATAAAATGTGTTTATTAAGTATTTTACGACTTCGGTATTTATATATATATTCTGTAGCAAAACTTTGCGAAATCTGTGGAAATTGTTGACTTTGCTGGACAATCCCCCTTTCCACACTTTGATCTTTTCGTCGTGATTCTTTCCTCGTTTCCTTCCCCTTTACTTACAAATTAACAACAGTTTGTAGGCGAAAGAGAAGGAAATGTGGAAAGAATCACGACGAAAGAATCAAAGTGTGGAATTGCGGAATGTTTTGCTCTTCTGAAATTTTGGAACCCACCAATTGTAGTATTTTTGATTTCTGACAGTTTTAGATTTTCTGAAATTTTTGTGTTTCGGCTTCAACAGTCAAATTTCAAATAATAGCGAAAAACAAAAAATCCGAAACAAACTTTTTTTTATGGTTTTTTCATTGTATTAGTGAGTAACAAATCGTTCCGCAATAAAAAAATTTGAGGAAAAAATGCAAATCGATGCAACACAAAATATCCCCACTCCAAAATAAGTATATAGGAGAAGAGCTAAGAGACGAGGAAAATACATCATGTAGTGCAACACGTCTAAATAGCCTCAATATTGATTTTTTTTAAATAGTCGACGATATTTTGTCTTGCAGATTTGCTAGTACACTTTGAGCTTGGAGTTCTACGATAATTTTTTTTGGTGCATATTACACACTTTTCCGAAAAGTTGAAGTTATCCTGATTCGCAACAGATTGAACATCGTCAGAATTGTTGTCTACTCTTGCTTTTTTGGATTTGGGTTCTGGTGGATTTACATGCCTAATATATGCGAGACGACACCTTTCGTGCACATGGATGGAACCACGACCCTCAATAATATTATGGAGATTATCGTGCCGTATTGTACGTGAAACCGTGACCATGTTTGCGATTCCTGTAGCCTTCATTGTGACGATCGAATTGTCTAAGGAATGATTCTCCCAATTATCCACGTATGTGCAAATAACGCACGTCTCCTGGTTATCCATGATCCTCGAAAATAATTTTAGAGATTCAAAAAAATCGTAAAAAATAGTTAGAAAAAACCCCAGCAAAATTAATTGACTTTAGCGCGAAAAAAAAAATATTAAAAATCAGAAGTCCCCAATATTCGTGCATATAAGGGGTGCTCGTGAGCTGAAACCATACGGAGAAAAAAACACGCGCTTGCCGCTTGGCGCAACGCAATAGCTGCGTGGATCGCAGTGTCAGCTACGGGAGAGCCCGCGCGTCACCGCTGCTTGGTGCTCCACGCGGCTGGTGCGGATTTTTTTTTCCGTGCAGGCACAAGCAGTACTACGTACTTAATACTTGCGTCTGGGTGCTGTCACACCCCTCAATTTACTGCATACAGGTTATTGAATTTTATTATAATGTTCTAAAAACTCAACTTACGGATTTACTGGTTCTGTCGTCATTATTTGATAAAACACAATGAATATTGTCCTTTGATATATGTTTGTAATAGTAAAGCCAAATACTCTTGTTCCCGAATACTGGATATTTTCCGTTTATAATTCTCCTTATTGAGGGACTTTACAGGTATTTATTCTGGAACCATCAGAAGTTATAAAGGATAAATTACGTCCAATAAAGCAACGCCAATTAAGAGAGCTAATTATCCAACTTATGAGGAACTCACCCAATTTAGCACCCTACTACGTAAATCATGTCCTTCACAAAAATGAAGGACTTGTGAATATTCTGTACCCTGATTATGGATATCTTTCTATGCTGAGGCACATACTCATATACTGTCTCTGTAATCAACATGAAATCAACGTAATCAACGTGCTAATATACACCAAAAATATCACTCACTGATATGCACGAAAAATGTCACTCACATAACTATTCGTAATAAATATAGCTCGTGGCAACATAAATGCTCAAAAAATATCAAGAAAAGAAACACGTGTTTCTCCTGACTATGGAACTTTGGTAATGTATTTCGGTAACGGTTTTCTACTGTTTTCTACACAAAAGCGTTTCGAGCGTTGGGAGAAAAGTGAAAGGCCGCTCGGACAAAGTTCTGAGATCTAGCCGGAGATTATTCTCGTAATTCTCCTCGCTCTATTCAAACCTGGCATTTAGAATTTTACTGGACTGGATCAACTTTTTCGAAGGCCCCAGGCGAGAATTACACATCAATGAATGTGTGAAATTAAGATACGATTTTCGGTTAGTATTTTGCGATCGTGTGAGGAAAACCCCCGGAGACGACGTTCAGGCCCAGGTTCCGATGCACTAGGAGTTTGGAGGATCGTTTTCGACGTGAAATTTGAATTAAGCGCCCCAAAAAACGCCCCTACAATGATTTGATTGTTTTTGCTGATATTGTCAGGAAAATTCTCGGGGATGGCGTCCGCGTCCAGGTTTGGGCGCACCAGGCATCCGGGGGTTTTCGCCGATGCAATATTTGAATTCAGCGACCCAAAAAACCCCCGGGCGCCGCGTTTCTCTCCTTCCCCGCTTGATTTTCGGGAGAGTCCCACGGAGATGACGTTCATCGGTGTTCCTGAGCTCCAGGTCGGATGTGGGTCAATTTGAACATTGTAATCGTGATCAGCGACCTTGAAAACCCCCCGGGAATTCGAGTGGGGCTAGTTCTGACTCTTATTTGCAAAGTTCTCTGATCTTCCAAAAGCCATCTCAAAAAATGCATTTTTGGCTGCAGCAATGCAATTTCCGGTTTGTTAAAAAAAAAAAAAGAAGGGGCGGTTTTTTTTTACAAATAATTTTTGGAAGCGAATGCAAAAAACCGCATTCCAATCCGTCTTGCTCTCAAAAATTTCGAACTTTTGGCTTTTTAGTGCTTCATTGCCTCAACTACTACTCGTGAAGTTTTGGAAGATTTTGTTTATGCGTCTTTTTATGCGGTCCCTATTACCGCGCAAAAACAGGTTTGACTGTACTTTATTAAAGATCAGGATTTATATTTCGAATAAGTTTCATTAGGATCTGCTTTTCGTTTAGACAATGCACTGATAAAAAATAATGTGATATTACTCGTTAAAACGTATTTATTTATTTTATTTACAAATACAATCACACTTTGTATTGTTGTTGTTGTTTTATTAAGAATAACTTTTGATTTAGGAAAATCTTCCTACTCGTAAAAAGTTACGTGAATTTTTTCCTAAAAAATACCTTAGGGACATTTTTCGAATTTTAGGAAATAATACACATCAACCATTACTTACAAGCGATCCTTGTAACTATCTCTAACTTTTACCTCGGCCTACCTTCTCCACGGGGTACTTACTCCAAGCTTTGATTAAAATCGAGTTACCACCAAAACGACATTGCCCTAAGTGTACCACAATAATGAATTGTACAGAACACTGTCCGATTTAAATTTCATCGTTATACGTTCTCGATACTATATTTCATTTCTATCCGAATTTCCTACTCCGCAGTAACAAACGTGAGGGAAACACGTACTACTAATTGTTACTTAAAATCTTAACAAGAAAATGGATCCACATTTTCATTCAACTGTTATTTTCTAAAAATATCGCCACAAATTATATCAAATGCATTTGTTAAGGACACTTCTTCGTTTTTTTGTACAATAAACAAATTCTCAATCTATATAAAAATACACAAAATATTGATTACATGCGGAGAAACGAAGTCTTATACATTTCATTCTAAGGCACAACAAGTAACAACCAATTTACATAATAATCCCACCAATAATAAAATGTTGACGTCAAAAGGCTCGCGTCTAATTTAAAACTTCCTTCTCGGAATAATTTTTTTGTTGTTGGTTTTTTTTTTCGTACCATGTTGTTTTTGTAATGCCATTTAAAAAATGAGTTCAACAGAAGAATATATAAATTCTAAAAATACGTCAAGCATTACAGCAATATAGATTGATGATGACCGGAGCGATAACCCTTTTATTAGCGTATAGCGTTTATAGTAAATTAATTATGAATATATAGAGACACAACTTCGTGATATATGGCGTGTAAATGTCATCAAATACGCTTCACTTACTTTCATTTTCGAATAGACAATGAACTAGTTCATGATCACGATACAGGTAGAAAGGTATAATTGATGAGAATTACATGCGCTATTAAATGCGGGAAGAAGGACGGAATAAAAATTAAAATGGGTTAATAAACGGGAAAAGAAACCGATTAATTTATTTTAGTTCGTATTATAAGCATATACATACGAACCCTAACCCCTTATGTTTATCCAAATTCATTTCAAACTCGATACACAACGATAATTCGGAAAAGTATTGAAGTCGAGCGTGTTTTTGATATATCTTATAGGGGTTTGAGCGTATGGAGGAGACACACCCCCGAAATCGATATTTAATGTGTATAAATAAATAAAATTTTTCACTACATTTTCTTTAACCCTAAATCAATTTATTTTCAATTTTTTTTTTTTTTATTATTCGTTTATTTATTAATAAATTCATTTTTATCGACAAAAACAATAAAACGTACGAAACATTTTTTCGATTTGCTTTTCGAAATAAATGATTTAGAAAAATTGATTAGTTTTTTATTTACCTAAGTATAGAAAATGTGTATCTCTTTCTAACTTTTTTTTTACTTGTACAAGCACATCGTGCCGTTGTTTTTGGAAATTAACCCCCAATTCTCAAAACAAAATTAAAGCACTGTAATCCTAAAAATTTTCAAATTCTTACGAAAAATAATCAAAATTGTTAAGAAATATAAAGTTTTTAAATTTTTAAAGCTTGTGAAAAGAAGAACTAGATACTTTATTTAATGTCTACTCAACATGTATGTGAAAATTTCAATGTTAACGTTACGATTGTCGTGCGCTCTACAGACTATTGTTTTTTATTATCGGTTTACATGTGTCACGTGCTGTTTTCACGTATTTTTCTTTTTGTTCTATAAACTTTTCCTACGCATTTTATTTCAATTTACACGAGTACATAATTTTCGTGTGCTGCTTTTTTAATAAATTTTTATGTTTTTTTCGCTGTTCATAATTTTCACGGTCCATTTTTTTACCATACGAGGGTTGCCTTTTATATTTCGGGATTGGACAACCCTAGTGTTGCAATCTGGCAACTGACAGTTCTATCATAAAATTTGACATTTTTGAGATTATACGTACTCAGAACGTTTTGACATTCGAGCGCTATTTGTGTTGTTTACAGTACTCATTAACTCGACATCTCTGCGAAAAAATGGAATTAAATCGTGAACGTTTCCCTCTTAAAATTTATCTGCCATCTGGATAATATACGTTGAACCGTCGACTTTGCGTGTCGTCATCTGTTGGTGTAAGCAACCAGTAATTTGGAAGGTATTGTGTAAAGCATGGAAATTGATATCATACTATTTTTCCCTATGTTACGTACGCAGCTTCAAGTTGACCTAGAATGAAGGGAGAATGAGGGTAGTTGTATTCGATGGTGAATGGATTAGAGTTAATTAATAGAACGAACTCAGGGAAATTGTTATGTGAAAGTGTTGTGTGAGTACTTTCAATCTTGTGGGAGTGAAGTGATTCTACAATTGATACCTTCACACATACAAACTGAAGGGAATAAAGGAGCCGATATGAAGAAAATGAATATGATGTTATGGATGCAATGGATAGTAATTGAAAATAATGATTATTAAATTGTATCAGTTTTAGTACAAATAAAGTAATATTTGATGTCCTTAAGAGTTAAAGAAATTTAACTGAAACCCTTGCGAACGGGAGAAAGTTTGTATGTATAAGCATTTGTATGAATTTATAAGAATGAATGCAATAACAGTTTGAAAGTGGATCAAAGTGTGAAAGATGAATGAATAAAAAAATGTAAGCACTTTAAATAGTAAAATAATTTTTATAATTGGGCAAAGTGGTTACTAATTTTGAGCCAAGCCATAATAAATATAAAAAAATTTGCGTGGACAAACCCATATTGAAGTCTGTAGAAAACAAAAATGTTTGCTTCAGCATATAAGAAAAGAAGACCAATTGAATCAATTCCAACGTTTTTCTGAAAGATTTAGTTAAATTGGTTAGCTTACTACCGAATCCGCCGGCGTCCGTTGCTGTTTAGACAGTTCTATTGATATTTGCATTTTTCCTAATACACGAAGAACGAGAAAGGAAAAAGTAGCTTAAGGAACAATAACCTGATTTTTTAAATCTGTCAGTTTTAGGAATAATCACTAAAATGCGACTATCTTTTGGAAACCAAGCTCAAAATTCCTCAAGTTTGCATTGTTATTCGTAGGCATAGCATTGTTATGTCTTATGTTGCATTGAACATTGTTATGTTGCATTGAACTTAAGTAATTCCTCCATCAGCAATTGCATTACAACAATTTCCTGGGGAGCTTCGAATTCAAAAAAATGTTGGTCAAAAGAAGTTAAAGCAACTTTTACTAAGAGTTTCTTTAATTTCTTTTTGATTACTCGTGCTAAGATCAGCTTGCAAATACCAAAGATACCAGAAATTTTTGAAGGATATTGAGTTTACAGACAGCAACATTTTCAGTGAAATACTGAAATGTTTAGTTATAAGTATTGCGTACTTATTGTTATACAAATATTTAATCAGTATATAATATTACTATCTTCCCAAATTTACAATTTGCATATAATATAAATGATTTATGCATCTACACATTATGGCTACTTTATAAATTCACAGCCACACAATAATAAATGACTCATTTAGTTAATTTTGCGTAAGTTGATAATCATCAAATTAGATCACTTAGCATTCTGTTTATAATATTAAGCATCTTAAATTAGCAATGTTGATGACTTTGAACTCAACAACATCAAAATAAACAGCAATTTGTCAACTATATTGAATAAGCACGATTTAAGAATATTGATCAAAAGAGTTTTTAATTTTGAAAATCACTTGCTTAGGTCAACGATTTGTATAATCTTTCGTTCGCAGATGCCGATTATAATTATGCTAATTCGTGCAAATGCTGCTAATCGTCATTCGGTTAGTAAGTCAACTGACATATGCGACACATCTCATATAGTTATGTCTCATTTAAAATATTTTAATTATAGTTATGTATTTTAAAATATATCATTAAATTTCATGTACTTAGTTGTTTAATTTATAAACGATTACGAACAGAAATATAGATTCTGTAATATTTACAGCTGTTTTTTAATTTCGACGTCAGTTAAACCCGAGTCGAGTAGTATGTAAATTCTCTAGAAAAAATTGTCATTACGAAAAATTCAGATGTAAACGTCCGTTTGTTCGTGCCTTCAAACGGTATAATTCTTGGATCAATTCCATTTTTTATAAAAACATCATCATTACAAGTTTCAAAATGCGTCGTAGCGATGTTCCGAAGATGCCCAAATAATTTGTATGTCGACGCTCGTGACGTGAATTTTCTGCTGGAGGTATCAATGGCTGCACCGGACATTAGTGACACTAATAACGCAATCTGTCGGATGTGGTGCAATATGCGATCTGGATAAGAGGAAAATTATTGAACGACATTTGCGCTATCGAAACAACATTACAGCAGCCCGGCGGTTAACCTATTACGCATCGGCAGAATACGTTGCCATATTGGCAATCAGCGAAGAACCAAGGACATACGAGCAAGCAATTGGATCAAATGGTCACAGGCAGTGGGAGCAGGCAATGAACGAGGAGTACGAGTCGCTCATTAAAAATCGTTTGTTGGGTTTACACACTAAAGCAAAATCCAGATGGAAGCATCGAACGATAAAAAAAACGATTGGTAGCGCGGAGCTCACACAGATGGCATCGATTACACAGAAACATTCAGCCCTGTGGTTACGTTAAAATCGATTCGAGCAATTCTGGTGCTAGCGGCATTAAAGCGAATCAGATTGCAGCAGTTCGATATAAAAACAGCGTTTCTGAATGGGGATTTGGAGAAGAATGTTTATATAGGGTTTTCCAATAGGAATGATATGATTTTTAAGTAACGTTTCGGCCATTTGTAATATGTCATGATCTGTCATTTTTTGGTTCATTGTATTCAGCAATGTTTACAACGTTTACAAATTATTCAGTTTTATTATCAAAATAATCGTTCTCCAATTGCATCTTTTTGTGCGCTTTTGCCATTTTATAGTCGTAATAATCGTTCAAGTGTGCTCGCTATTCGTCGAATTGTTGAAAATTTTGAGCGTACATTTTCTTTACATAATGTTTATGTGCCAATAAGACAAAGAAACGCTCAAAGTAATGCAAATATTGCTACCGTTCAGGCAAGTGTTGCTGAAGACCGCAATTTGTCGATTCCAAGACGTTCTCAAGAATTGGGACTGTCTCAAACCACAACCTGGCGGATTTTGAGAAACGATTTGGGTTTGTATCCATATAAAATTGTTCTCACTCAAGAACTGAAGCCATTGGACCACCGTAAACGTCGTGAATTTGCTGATTTTGCCTTGGAACAACTTGAAAGCGATAACGATTTTTTTAAGAAAATCATCTTCTCCGATGAAGCTCACTTTCATCCGAGTGGTGCAGTATATAAACAAAACTGTCGATTCTGGTGCGAAGAAAATCCACAAATTATTCATGAAAAACTATTACATTCACCTAAATTGACAGTTTGGTGTGGTTTTTGGTCTGGTGGAATCATCGGTCCGTAATTTTTTCGAAATGAAGCTGGTAACCGTTACTGTCAATGGTGATCGGTATAGATCGATGATAACCAACTTTTTATGACCAACCAACTTTTTATCTTGACAACATTTGGTTCCAACAAGATGGGGCTACGTGCCACACAGCAACTGCAACAATTGAATTATTGCGAGAAAAGTTTGGAGATTCGATTATTTCAAGAAATTGTGATATTGAATGGCCTCCAAGAAGTTGTGATTTAACACCATTAGACTATTTCTTGTGGGGTTATTTGAAGCCATTGGTCTTCAGCAATAAACCAAACTCTCTTCAAGCTTTACAAGTCAATATTGAACGTGCTATTCATGACATACAACTTGATTTAGTGGAAAAAGTGTTCGAAAATTGGGTTCATCGAATTCGTTCCTGCAGAAGGAGTCGTGGAGGCCATTTGAATGAAATTTTAATCAGAACTTAATTGTATCGATTGTACTTCACATTAAATAAAAAACATTTCAAATTCCTTAACAATTAGTGTGTGTTTTTTTTAAAGAAATCATGTCACTCTTATTGGAAAACCCTATATGTCAATTGATCGAATAAAACGATGAAAACTGTTTGTTTTTTTTTCGGTTTTTATTTTCGTTTTCCAGTTTTTTCTAGTTTTTGTCTCCGCCTCGTTCTCTTAAAACCAAAATAAATTTCGTCACACAAAATTACAACAATAAAAATATTTTTTTCTGCAGTTGTTTTGAAATTTTGTTTTTAGTTTCGAACAAACCGTTGAAGCCGAAGGATATATGACCCTAATGATGCACCAGCACTTGTAGCGCAATCCAATGAAAATGGTACTGGAATTTTTTACAAATTAATTACAAATTTGTTATACAATTAGAAAATTTTGTACACGTCCCGTTATCCTGCAATTCGTGTGTGGGCTGGCGCTAGACAAAGCTACACCACACTTTTCGTATTTTTGTTAATATATCTTGTACCGTACTGGGGGTGGTACAGAACTTTTTAAAAAATTAATTGCAACATATTGGCATAGTTCAATCCCCAAAAAACTTCCCCTAAGGGGTGCAATGCTTCAAAACCAATACTTTTGGTTCAACTATGCTTTTGGCATTTCAGTTAATATTTCTTGTATCGTACTGGGGGTGGTATTGTAATTTTTACAAATTAACTACCACATATAGGCGTAGTTCAACCCCCAAAAACTTCCCTTAAGGCGTGCAATTTTGCATTTCTGTGAATTTTTGTTGTATAGTGCTTGGGTAATTCATCGAACCTAATTCATCGAACTTCCTTCCAATGAAAGAAATAGGTAACCCTGAATTTATTACAACAGCCCACACACACAAAAACCGATCATAATGCATCGAACTTTCTTTCTATGCAAGAAATAGGTACCCAAGAATTTATTACAACAGCCCATACTCATAAAAATCAATCATTATGCATCAAACTTTCTTCCTGTGTAAGAAATAGATGTCCCTAAATTTATTACAACTGCCCACACTCACAAAAACCCATTAAATTGCACCAAACTTTCTTCCTAAGCATGAAATAGGAACCCTGAATTTATTACAGCAGCCCACACCCACAAAAATTGACCCAAATGCATCGAACTTCCTTTCTATGCAAGAAATAGTTACCCAAGAATTTATTACAACAGCCCACACCACACCCACAAAAATCGATCATAGTGCATCGAACTTCCTTCCTCAGATGGGTACCCAAGAAATTATTACAACAGCCCACACCCATTCATGAGTACCTATTTCTTGCATTGGAACGAAGATCGATCATTTGGATCAATTTTTGTGGGTGTGGGCTGCTGTAATAAATTCAGGGACACCTATTTCTTACACAGGAAGAAAGTTTGAGGCATAATGATTGATTTTTATGGGTATGGGCTGTTGTAATAAATCCTTGGGTACCTATTTCTTGCATAGAAAGAAAGTTCGATGCATTATGATCGATGTTTGTGGGTGTGGGCTGTTGTAATAAATTCATGGGTACCTATTTCAGGGGTATTACCTTTACAGAGAAATATACAATAGTTTTAGAGAACTGCACTTTTTAGCTGCAGATTTCGGCAATTGAACCACTCCAATATATTGTATTTTATTTTTAGTAAAAACTTCTTGTATCAACTAGTACGGTACAATGATTTTAAACGGTTGCTCCCATTTGGGGTAGTTTTCTAGGGGTTTAATTTTGCCATTTTATTTTAGTTAGTTTGTAAAAAAAATCCAGTACCACTCCAGCACTGTACAACAAAAATTTACATAAATTCAAAATTGCACCCCTTAGGAGAAGTTTTTGGGAGTTGACCTATGCCAATATGTGGCAGTTAATTTGTAAAAAATGTACAATACCACCCCCAGTACGATACAAGAAATATTAACTGAAATGCCAAAAGCATGGTTGAATCAAAAGTATTGGTTTTGAAGAATTGTACTCCTTAGGGGAAGTTTTTGGGAGTTGAACTATGTCAATATGTTGTAATTAATTTGTAAACAATTTCAGTACCACCCTCAGTACGATACAATAAATATCAAAAAAATACGAAAAGTGTGGTGTAGCTTTGTCTAACGCCAGACCACACACGAAGTGCAGGAGAATGGGACCTGTAAAACATTTTCCAATTGTAAAACAAATTTGTAATTAATTTGTAAAAAATTCCAGTACCACTTTCATTGGATTGTGCTATAAGTGCTGGTGCAGCATTAGGGTCATGAAGGATATTCATTTTTTAATTTTTCTGTACATTTTTATTTTAGATTTTGGAATTTTTTGTTATTTTTATCCAACATAAACCGATTTGTAATACCATCCAATTCGAAATTGTTGTAATTAGTACGTAGATTCAATGAGCCAAGCTACACACGATATCAGCTTCTGGTTTCAAACTAGGGTTGCAATAGATTTTTATTGTTAATTTAAACCCTTATTTTATGTTAAAATACCAAATTTTTTTGTATTTTTTTATTCTGTTCTCTCGAAAATAAAATTTAAACAAAAATCTACATCTCAGAAATGGCCTTACATTTTTTTATTTTCATTTTTATTTTTTCATTTCGGATGCAAGGACAAAAATTTGATGCCGCAGCTGCGATTTCCACAGCCCACCTAAATATATTCGATCAGATAATGATCACTACCGAGATTTTCATCAGTATAACGTTCCAAGTGGCTTGGACCGTTAGTCCGTTAGATTTTTGTTGGCCTTCTTTCGTTGTGGATTACAAGATCCGAATCAAGAGCGAGGTCAGCCAACAAATTCCACATTCTTCGACGCGAAGTTGCATTCAAATCACCTCTCACAATCATGT
Organism: Nephrotoma flavescens; assembly: GCA_932526605.1. Lineage (NCBI taxonomy): Eukaryota > Metazoa > Arthropoda > Insecta > Diptera > Tipulidae > Nephrotoma > Nephrotoma flavescens. The sequence continues at coordinate 209,984,452 of OW052221.1, read as the reverse complement.
CACTTTTATAATGTACCTAATCAAAAAAATTTCTAAAATGCTTCAAGGGTTTTCTCTATCATGCCCATATTTATTAGGAGCTCATAACGGAATACATATAACACATCGTCTGAAAAATTTCCGGTTTAACAAAGAAAACACAATTTGTTTGGGAAAAATATAGTTTATTCATCAACATAATTTCCTTCTAGAGCGATACAATCAGTCCAACGCCTCTCTAACATTTTGATGCTTTTCTATGGAACGATTTATCTTTGTCTTCAAAATAAGCTTCAGTTACGGCAAACACTTCTTCATTGGAGCCAAATCTCTTTCCCTGGAGCTTTTTTCCGAGGTCTGTATACATGTAATAATCGAGGTCTGTATACATGTAAATCTGGCGAATAGGGTCGCGGTACCCACCTCGAACATAGTTTGCTCATGGACAAATGTTCATGCAAAATATGACCAACACGTTCCATTGATATCTTTACAATGTCAGCTATTTCTTGCAACTTCACTTTACAGTCATTCAAAACAATTTCGTGGATTTTTTGTTTTCTTGAGTCACAGCCTCATTTGGGCGTGCAGAGCGTGGTCCATCATCGGTAGTTGTACGACCACCTTTAAATTCAGCATTCTTGTCAATGATGGCTGATTTTCCTGGTGCAGAGTCCGGATAACACTTATCAAGCCACTGCTTTGTTTGAACGGTACTTTTTCCCATCAAAAACAGTGCTTAATCAACACACGAAATTCTTTTTTTTTCCATTGTTTGGAAATTAACAAAAGTAGCGTCACTAAAACAACTGTAACTTGTAACCTTAATGATGCAATCCTAACGATTATTAGATTTCTGTCCAGATTCCGAGTTTTGGAGGCAAAAAGCTCAGTACATTGAAAACTGGGAAGTTCAACATTATTTAAGAGGAGTATAATACTGTCTTGCGTCAATATGGCTACTCCACCGTAGCCGTCTTCCCTCGGTCTGGGCGGAAAACTGTAACCACTCATTCTAAACATCTTGTTCTCACGCATCCATGTCTCATTTACAAGTATCACATTCACATAATTATTGGCTAGATGAATCTGCAAGATATCGCTCTTGGCGGTCTCTTCCTCATTCATCCATAATAAAATCTGCTAAAAATGTTAATTCCGCCGGATTTGAAGAGGAATATCGGCTAGCTGTTGTTGTGCTTGTTGACTATTCGGTTGTTGCTTTTATTTGTTGAATTTTTGTTTTTTCGGTTTCGTTTTGTTAGGAATTGTTGAATTTCAGATTCAACACGAAGAGTCACAACGGTTATGTTCTAGACTAATCTGCTATAAAACTACTTCTAATGCTTAAATTTAGATTCCACTATTTCATTAATGTTATTTAATTCCTAACCCCCAATTGACCAATTTACGCTGCATTAATAACCCTCTTCTCGGCTGTGAGCACACAGGGGGCTTCGGCGGAAACTGTGTGCACCTTGGCTACTCCTGGTAGGCGCGTCCACGTCGCGGGGGATGGGCAATGCTTACAGTGGCTAAGTTCTGCCAGGGACCTAGTGTTGTAACCCAGCAAACCAGTAGAAAAATGAAAACGCTGGACTCTGTTCTAAACTAAGTGACTTAGAAACACTTATAACCCAACTAAGAAGCGAAGTTGACAAACTAAAAAAAGAAAAGGAAGAATTAAAGAAGCCCAAAGAAATGGAGATTTATGAAAACCCTCTAACCGTTTATAACGAAGCAAGTACATACACCAGTTATAACACGGAGTTCCATACTGATGAGGAGGAACTTGCGAGACAAACAGATTGGGTACTGAACAGGAACAGGAATAAAAGACCTAACAAAAAATGAAAAGCCGAATACTCACCTGAAGTTGGAAAACAATTGCAAGCTATTGTAACTGGTACTACTAATACTAATCCAGCACATCAGCAACAAAAACAACAACAAAAAAATCAACAACAAAAGGTTGCACCGAAAGAAAAAGCTCCTCCGCCAATTAATGTATTAGGCATAACAGAATTTGCTAGTATACAAAATATAATGAAATCAGTGACCACTAAAGAGTATAGAGTAGTGTCACTAAACAATAACGTGTGGAAAATCAATACACCAGTTTCCGATACATATAGAGCTTTAGCCACAAAGCTCAACGAGGAAGGTAAAGAATGGTTCACATATGAAGATAAAAACAACCGTGCAATTAAGGTTATGGCCAGAGGCCTTCATCCAACGTGTAAGAAGGAGGATATAATGGAGGCCCTAAATGCAAACGATCTGCAAATAGAAGATGCAGTACATATCCTAAAACGAGAGAGAGGTGAGAACAATGTAGTAAAAAAAAAGAGGGCTCCAACTCTTTATGCTTACTTTTAATAAAAAGGAGAAAGTTGAAATATTTTTCAACATCAAAGCAATACTAAATATGAGGGTTAAAATAGAACCCCTAAAGAAAATATATGAGGTTAATACCTCAATGCAAAAAATGCCACACTCAAAAATATTACGATCGGGAGCCTAGATGCGTAAAATGTGCGGAAAACACAACGCGAAAGAGTGTAAGGAAAGTAGAAACAACACTGTAAAATGCATAAACTGTAAAGAGCATCATCCTGCGAATTACAGAGGATGTGAAGTAGCCAAAGAACTTCAAAGGCTAAGAAATAAAATGAATCATTTTCCTCAAAGTTCCAAGGTTACCAGATTGAAAGTAAGCAAAAACCAAGTGGAGCCAAAGCCACTAGTTATAGATACAGGGCGGAAAACCTACTCGCAAATTGTATAACAATCATCTAATGCTATTATTGATGATCCTTTCGAAAGGATATGCAGAAGTATAGAAGCCATAAATGCTAGACTAGCAAAGCAAGAACGTGGTCTAGAAGCTTTATATAAGCGTCTAGAAAAGCAAGCCCTCCTATATTAAAATAAGCAGAACATTAAGAATTGTCACCTGGGACGCGAACGGACTAGCGCAGCATGTTCCAGAGTTAGAGATCTTTCTAAATGGAGAGAAAGTATATATATGCCTTATATCGGAAAGTCATTTGGCAGAAACATCATTTATTAAAATACGTGATTATGAATGTTATAATGCTGTTCACCCAAGAGGAAACGCGAGGGGAGGATCATCAGTAATAGTGAAAAAGAATGTCAAACACTATGAGGAACCTGGTATCGAAGTAGAAAGTATGCAAGTTAAAGTCAAAACTAGTAAAAATAATTAATACAGTATATCCTCTATCTACTGCTCTCCACGCTATAATCTAAACAAAAAATATTATAACAGACTCTAGATCACTAGGATCCAATTTTATTATTGGTGGTGACTTTAATGCAAAAAACACCTATAGGGGATCAAGACTTACAACTCGTAAAGGACTTTTCCAAGCAGGTCGGGTAAACAGGCGACATAAATAGAATACCAGATCTCATTGATTTCTATGTAACGAAAGAAATTACCGAGGACTACATATTGCTCGAAAATAGCGAGGAGATGTATTCTAACCATTCGCCTGTTATCATGACACTCAGCACAACAAATAACAGCTAACAAATAATAAAACTGACTGGGACCTATTCCAAGAACTAATTGAAGAGCAAATAGACATTCAAATGCCAATTAAAACAACGGAAGTACTTAAAAGTACTATTCAACAAGCAGCATGGCATAGCTCTAGTGCTAATCATACTGAATCCCGTAGGAATCAAAATTACCCTCGTGAAGTCAAGGAATTAGTTCTAGAGAGAAACGAAAGGCACGAAAGACCTGGCAAAGGACACACGCCCCGGAAAACAAAAGGATCCTCAATTATATGTGCAATAAACTGAAACAACTTATAAAATAAATTAAGAACGAAACTATTAACCAGTACTTAAGTGGTCTCACCGAACATAAAGACACTGATTACTCCCTTTGGAACGCAACAAAGGGATTAAAAAGGACCAAAATGCATGTGCCGCCTATTAAAAATGAAGAAAAATGAAAAGTGTCAAGCAAAAAGCTACTTTATTTGCGGCTCACTTGGAAGAAACTTTTCAACCGTTACCCAAGCAAACGGCAGATGAAAACTTAACAACAATTAGCAAAATTGACGACCATGATATACGATCTGTAACATTACAGGAATTGAAAGAAGAGATCAAGTAAAATTTAAATGCGAAAAAAGCTCCAGGTTACGATCTAATTACTGGCCAAGTCGTAAAAGCCATCCCCGAGAAAGGATTACGAAAATTTGTTCAAATAATCAAAGGTGCTTTCAGACTAAAATATGCCCCACAGCAATGGAAGGTTGCTGAAGTAATTATGATTCCATAACCAGGTAATCCAGCAAACGGCAAAAAGTCGTACAGGCCGATTTCACTACTTCCTGTCAAAATTATTCGAAAAATTATTGCTCAAGAGGCTCAAGCCAATAATAGGAGATCGAAATTTATTTCCACCCCACCAATTTGAATTTAGGGAAAATCACTCTACCATAGAACAAGTTCAAAGAATAACGGACATAATAGAATACGCACTTGAGAAAAAGAAAATATGTTCCAGTATTTTCTTAGATGTAGCACAAGCTTTCGACAAAGTTTGGCACCAAGCACTTGAATTTAAATTGCATCGAGATTTACCTAAACAGTTCTATCAAATCCTTAAATCGTTCATCACAGATCGGCATTTCCGTGTAAAATATAACGGAGAGTACTCTGAACTAAAGATAATAGCAGCTGGTATACCACAAGGTAGCGTACTATACACCAGTGATATGCAAAATACAGAAGGTGCTATCATAGCAACGTTTGCAGAAGTACAGCCAGTCTAACAACTGGATAGTGTATATCAGAAGCAACGACAAAACTTCAACAAGCAACCGACTCAGTGAGTAACTGGACAAAGAAATTGCGCATTACCCTAAACGAAGCAAAATCGGTTCACGTAAACTTCACAAACCAGAAAGTTAATTGGATGCCAGTGGAACTCAATTCAAGGCAGGTTCCAAATGCAAATACAGCCAAATACCTCGGCGTGACTCTCGATTGCAAGCTTAGATTAGAAAGAGCATGTTAAAAAGAAAAAAGAAGAATTGAGCTTACAATACACAATAAATTGCTTCTATACAGGCAAATGCTAAGACCAGTATGGACCTATGGTATACAACTTTGGGGTTGTACCCAGAAAACAAATATACAAATTAGACAATGTTTTCAAAACAAAGTGCTTCGTGGCATTGTCGACGCGCCATGGTACATCAAAAATGATAACCTATCTAGGGACTTAAACATGGAATATGTCAGTGAAGAAATAAAAAATCATGCAAAGAAACACATTCAGCGGATATCTCGGCACCAAAATACAGACATACGAAGTTTGTTGGGCATCACCAATGCAGTAAGAAGACTTCAAAGGTGGAAACCTATAGAACTGGGCAGTTTTATTTAATCAGGACAGAGAAATATAATAAATTATGTACATTCAAACGGGAGTAACCATTGGGTTACTGCCCGTCAAATATGAACATTCATTTAAGAAAGATAAGTTACTAAATGATTTGTAAATCAGTTGTAATATAAATTATATATAAAAAAAAAATTGATAACCTGTTCAAGTGATTCCAAAAATGTATTAGTAGAAATCTCTTAAAGTAAAAGAAGACCAATTCTGACAGTTGTGTTCATATCTGAAACACCTCAATATGATCCGTTTAGCTAACTACCAAATGACTTACGTAAAAATAAAACTTCCTTTCTAAACACATAATATGTACTTAGAATTTTTCATAATATTTTAACAATGACTTTTGACCATTCCACACCACACAGAACAACAACAAAAGCACCAACAAAACGAGGAAAATTTTATATTTTAATTTTTATATTTTTCGTAAACATAAATTAATTTTTTATGATTTTAATTATTTATTCTGCTGTAATAAAAACACCGAACAGCAAAAAAAAAAAAACTGAAAGCAATAAACAAAAAATGGTATTGTTTATAAATTGTACATGTGTGCGTTGGTGCGTGTGTGTGTATGTGCCTCTCTGCCTATACGAGTGTGTGAGGAAAAATCAAAATGGAAAAATTTGTTTCGCCGTGCGGTGTTGTGCGTTTCGACGAGAGTTTGGTATAAAAGTTACAAAACTTTTTACTTTCCCTCTGTTGGTGCGGTGGTGTAGATACACTTTGTTAGGGATGTTGTTGTTGTGTGCTTTTTGATGGAAATGAACGCATAACAAAACAAAACAACAAAAATTGTTTTTGAGCAGAAGTGTCTTAATTAAAAAAAATATCTTGGTGGTAAAGTATGCCAAGGGGTATTACATTTGCTTGTGCTGCTTGCTTACATTTTTCCTTTAACAGTAACCTAAAAAAAGAAAAAAAACACTTTAATTTTGAATGAAAATTGTAACTCTGGATTCATACCGGAAACAAATCACAAATCCCAATACATAATACAATTTCTGTGACTATATAAAATTGACTAATATCGAACTGTCTATACAATATACAGCATCCTTCCGGTTTGACACTCATTTCACTTTTGGTTTACGGTATTAGAATTTTGATTTGAATTTTAAATTTAATTTTGAGTTCACAAACGCAGAAATAGAAAAAAAAATATATGGTTTAGATTAGAATAGAAAATCGCGCGCGCGATTATTCATAATACACGGAGAATGTGAAATCTTGTCCGGAATAATAAATAGAAACGTGCCCAACCACCGTTTACCATTTTATAGTTAGACAATATCATGTTTCTTTAATTTGCTTTAAGAGTCTTTTTATCTACATAAACGAGAAAAATTAATTTTAATTAATTATTTTAATTAATTTGTTTTACAGTTTTCCCATGTTTTTCTTTTGTAATAATCTTTGAGACAAATGTAAAACGTAAAACTAAGTAATTTACTAAGTATTTGTGTTTTGTTTTGAATTTTTTCAGATTTCCTTGAAATATATATACATATATATATTTTTTTAATAGACGTTGAAAATAATTTTCGAGTAGGGGAACGAAGAAGAATCAGCATGTAAATTAGCTTATTTTAAAATTAAACTGAGAGTAATTAAAATTTTAAAATATAATAAAGAAAATAAATTGTTGTTGAAGAAAAGTTTTTTCTAAATAGAATTGAATTTTAATTTATGCATCAAGCCCAATCCCTACAGATTTAACATTAAACCAACCATATACGTTGAGATGTTTCTCTCTCCAAATCTTAAATGCATTCGCGTTCATGGCCTGAGTGTTTAATGGCAAATCGTATATAGGGTTCAAACTTCCTGTGATTTCACTATTTTGAAAAAATTTCAATAATATACAAGGAAGCTCAATTATAAAACATTTAATAGAATATTTGTTTCCTAAAAGAACTTAAATATTTAATTTATTACTGACAAAATAAAATTTCATGGCAAAAGTCGAATGGGTTGAATTCACTTAAAACGGTGGATTTATAAACTAAACAGTTAATAACAATATTGTTGTTTTCCCGAAACGTTTGAAGCGATGTGCCATATGATTACATCGGAATAAAAGAAAATGTGTATATGTTCAGTGCCAGAGCGGTAGTTTTGAGTACTAAGTTGCAGTAAATCTGTGACATTGGGCGCTTTCAGGGCACCCAACAGTTGGGAACATGTAAAAGCGTAGTATAATCGTGGCCAACGCTATGAGAATGCTTAGCACGACCAAATTTTTACATCTAATTAATTGGCGGTGATTTTACTAATCATGATAGGGGACCTGAATGCGGCCATTGATACATTTTGGTATAATATTCTACAATATTAGCGATTAATATGCCACCAGCACCAACACGATGAGCTTGTGAACTAAAAAAATTATTGCTTTATTCGAAACCTCTGAAACGATGTGCCACATGATTATATGGAAACAAAGAAAAAATAATCTGCCTCTAGCGCTATAGCGGTAGTTTTGATTACTAAGATGCTTCAGCTAACTTTATGACATTTTTCAAACTCAATATATAATAGCGCCAAAACGATCCTTTTTTAACTAAACTGTTATTGTCAAACTTGCAGTCATATATCGATGTTTAGTGTTTTTTTGAGTGATTTCCTGTGTCAGGTATCGGACCCTCTTAGTCCCAAACCTGATTAATTTTCCGATTTAAAAATAGAAGAAGATTAACGTCGAAAACGTCAAGAATGTTGAATTTGGATCTAGGCCATGATGAGTGTGCTTCGGTGGTAAACCTTTTGTTCAATGATCAAATTTGGATTGAAAAATTTGAATTTGGATTATGAAGCCGGATATCATATTTAGCTTTCATTCGATGGCTTGCTGTCCAAATTTTCTATCGTGCAAGTTATTCTTCCATTCGATCTATATACTCTCAACCTATCCAACGCTGATAATGGTATAACCCTGACCTAAAGTCAAGCTGCTAACCGTAGGTTGCTCCCAAACATATTATGTTCAGTTTTGATTGGGTTTATCGTACACCTTCGACCATTTGCTGGAATATACCATTTTTGGTATGGTATGTGTTGAGTTCAACATCAACAGGGCATCGATCTGCACATATATTAAAATTGTATAACGTAGTATGTATATAAGGAAGCATGCTTGTAGCATGTATAATGTATGAGCTTACTCATCAAATTATCGTACAAATTGGCTAGTGACATGTAGGGTTTTCCAATAGGAATGATATGATTTTTAAATGACGTTTCGGCCATTTGTAATATGTCATGATCTGTCATTTTTTGTTTCATTGTATTCAGTAATGTTTACAATTTCATCATGGTGAGATTACCGCAAGAACAACGTTTACAAATTATTAAGTTTAATTATCAAAATAATCGTTCTCCAATTGCAACTTTTCGTGTGCTTTTGCCATTTTATAGTCGTAATAATCGTCCAAGTGTGCTCGCCATTCATTGAATTGTTGAAAATTTTGAGCGTACATTTTCTTTACATAATGTTCAAGTGCCAATAAGACAAAGAAACGCCCGAAGTAATGCAAATATTGCTGCCGTTCAGGCAAGTATTGCTGAAGACCGCAATTTATCGATTCCAAGATGTTCTCAAGAATTGGGACTGTCTCAAACCACAACCTGGAGGATTTTGAGAAAGGATTTGGGTTTGCATCCGTATAAAATTGTTCTCACTCAAGAACTGAAGCCATTGGACCACCGTAAACGTCGTGAATTTGCTGATTTTGCCTTGGAACAATGAGGCTCACTTTCATCTGAGTGGTGCGGTAAATAAACAAAACTATCGATTCTGGTGCGAAGAAAATCCACAAATTATTCATGAAAAACCATTTTCTCTCTCTCTCTCTCTGGCTTTCCCATCCCATGAAGGGATTTCGCCGCCCGCATAATGGCCCTCCATCCATCCCTTCTTCTTCTACGACGTACTCCGGCTGGTTGTTGGTGAAACACTTTATTTATCATCCGTTGTTGTGGGGACCTTGTAACGTGGCCGAGCCATCTCACTCGATTGGATTTAATGAATCCGATGATATCGCTGCCTCCGAAGAGTTGCTTTATTTCGTGATTCATACGAATCCGATATTCGTTGTTTGCAACTTTAATTGGACCAAAAATTGAACGGATGACCTTCCTTTCGAATGTAGATAACAATCTACAATCGTTAGAGGTCATGGTCCAGCTCTCGCTTCCGAAAGTCAGCACAGATCTTATTAGTGCTTTATAAAGTGCGAGCTCGCGTAGAAACTCCGTTGTCCGGCAGCAATTCGGGCTTTTATTTCTGCCTGCATTTCATTCAGTTATAACTGACGCGAGGTATTTAAAGTTTTCGACACCATTAAAATTGTGGTCGTCAATTCCGAGATTTGCCATAGAGATGTTCCTGGGTGTTGCTAGATATTTGGTTTTACTGCTGTTCACCTCCAAACCAAGTCTTCTTGCGCAGTGATCGAGCGGTATGAAATTGACTTTGATATCGCTAGGTCTTCGGCCAAGAAGCGCGATATCATCTGCATATCCAAGAATTTGGCCTTATTTATTAAATATACTGCGCGAAGTTCCGATGTTGTTTTTTCTCACTACGTACTCAAGCGCCAAATTGAATAGCAAAGGCGCGAGTGCATCACTCTGTCGAACGCCAGATGTTATTTCAAAGGAGTCTGACACAGTTCCTTCAATTACGATTCTACATACAGACCCAGACGTTGTTAATTTACACAGCGAAACGAGTTTCTCTGGGATTCCTAGACATATGAGCGCGGCCCATAGGTTGTCGCGGTTTATACTGTCATATGTCTGACGGAAGTCTATATATAATTGATGTATGGTTATGTTGTACTCCCAACATTTTTCCAAGATCATCCTCATGGTGAAACAGTGGTCCGTGGTTGATCGGTTGGGTCGAAAACCACATTGATAGTCGCCAATGATGTTTTCGGCGAAAGGGATGAGTCTGGCAAGTACAACATTAGCCAAAACTTTGTAAGCAGTGTTCAATAGAGCTATGCCACGATAGTTTTCACATTTAAGACGGTCTCCTTTTTTATGCAACGCACATTAAAACAAAAATATCATATATTTGAAAACAAATTTAGTCGCATGTTCCTATGCAAAATCATCGCCGTCGTTTTTCCTGTGTTAGGTACGCTAAAACTAGTTTTTTTTAAATTTAAGAAATACAATTTGTTTAAAACTAATTTCAAGTATTTACATTGAAATCGTGTTAATTTTAATGCAAACATATTGCAGAATCGTGTGCATAATGTTCTCAGTAGGAGAAATCGAAAAAAAAAAATATCGCCTATTACAGCGCCATCTATCATGAATCGAAAAAAATGTTTCAAGGAAATCCTACGTACTTTTGGCCGTAGAATCCGAATCTGCAATACAAAATAGGGGTTCCTATCTTAGTTTCCAAGTTGCCCCCCATTCTCCTTACAAACAGGAGCGGGGGGTCTTAATTTTAGCACTAATGTATTTCCCCTCCAGAATGATTTATTTTTGATAATGGTCATTTTTATCGTAGAGTGCTTATTTTGCGAAATATTTGCAAGTTTCAGCTTAAAAAACTCACCCGGTATAAAGAACTAAATTTTTAATAATAAAGCAGAACGAAATTATATCAGTAACGTTTTAGTTTTGTTTTCAAAAAATAATTTTGATTCAGAAATAGTGAGCCCCCACCAGCGGTAAGCTCGCTATCATCTGAAATTAAACAGTATAAAACCACCAATTTATAGAAACTCTTTGGCCTGCGGCTCTTCTGTACGAGTCCTTTTACCGCAGAATATTGATTTAACGCACCATTTCATCAGGGACCATCTACATCCAATAAAATGGTTGCCGAATATTTGCGAGTTCCTTATAAATTCCGACCTATTTCTCCATTATAATCCTCTAGTATTTGATGAACTCTAATTTTGGTCTCCACTTTACTTTTAATAATTCTTTTACTTTACCTCCTAATTCTTCCATAACCATGTTAAATAATCGTTCTCTATAACAAGGCTTTCTCACCGTGTCCAAAAGGCTTATGTCTTTCGTGCAATCTCTCTCCGTATTAGCCCACGATCCTCTTTTCTTATAACGCACAGTACTTTCTTAAGTCGTACGTCGATGATGCCTTCTTTGTTTCCAGTTGTCCGCATTACTGAACTAGAACACTGTTAATTACCGTGATCGCTTTGAGAATGCGTTAGAATTTCCAGGAGCGCCTCCTTTTTGGGTCGGTCGATGTTGATGTTGTAGCTCTCAGCGGTGGTAGATCTAGCGTGTCCAACTGTTCCTTCGGATTCTTGAACCGTGGCACTACCGCAAAGCTGTTTCATCCTTCTCGTAATTGAACTTTGTGTAGATGATAAATATTTATGAAATTGATTTTTAAGTCATTTGCAATATCGGTCTTCGTAGTTCGACAAATGATTCCTATTATTCTTCCTTCCTTTCAAACGGCTTATTTTTCCTAATTAACTAGGTACAAATTCCTTGCAACATTGACGAACTGACACGACTCGTCTTTTAGTAGGTATACATTGTCGCCATTAGCGGTTATCTTACGTCCCTAATATTTGACTGTTCCGATATCGAATATTTCTTTCGGCTTAATTTTATTCCGGCCGGTATTCCGTTCTCGCTCGAATTTCGTTACTGTCGACTAATACACAGTATGCTTGGTAACCGTCCGACCGACTTCTTCTTCGCCAAAGAAAGTCTTCTCGGTGCTTGGCGAATCGAAGTCTCAGATTTGTGTCAACATTGTGCTTGGTCATGGTATACCGTTCGAGTATAATTGCTAAGCTTAGTTTTCTGCTACTTAACTTAAGATTTTCGATCCAATTCCGCTTTATTATTGCATTATTTCTCTCTTTGGTAGTTGAAATTTTCTGTTCGTATTTCAATAAAGTAAGTGCCTCACCTGTCCCGGCGATTCAGGGCTGTAATTTGAACTCATTTGTCATTATTTGGTATCACTTGGGCTTTCCCGATAATTATTTCTCTGGTTCGTTGTGAACTAAAATTTTCCTTTAATTTTCCTAATTTTATCTGAGAATAAAATGCTGGGAAAGATTATGAAAGCAAGGCAGTTCGCTATCTCCTATGCAGCACTCTCTTGCAGTGTGATCCGCTTGTCACAGAACCGATATTGGAACCAACGCACCTTGGTTCTCTTTAGTCATTCGTTTCTATTCGATATGTTTGTCACTTGTGGACTTTTTCATATTTTAGATTCAGCGTCTTCGTTGTCTCATAACTGTTGCGGTCATCTCCGTGCATTGTTTGTAATATCTCGACTAGCTACACGTCCAGCTTTGTCCCTGAAATACATTGAAAATTGTATGTGACACGTTTTTACCACTTTCAACATTGTTCACTATTTTCAAGTAACGAAGGTCTCTCTTGAGACGTTGCACACTGCAGCTCCCTTTCATTATCCTGGACACTCGTATTTGTTGCCTGCATTTTTGTATTGTGTTCAGGTAGTAGGACACTACGCCCTCCGCCAGGAGGGGGACTCTCATTTAGTCCTTCGTCAGTATCATTTTCCCCTTCATTACCTAGCGGTCATTACCTGCCGGTCTAAAATAAATTCCACTAAACAAAGTGGGCTTAACAAGCTTACTAAACGTTTGGGTAGGTGTCTAGCAAGGAAGCAATGCACGGCAAGAATTTCGGAAGCGATCGAGCAATTTTGATAAACAATATATTCGATCAGCGAATTATTGCATAATAATTTTTTAGTGCATTTTCTATTCACTTCTGTCAATTTCTAGAACCGACCTTCTTATTCCAATCAAATTGGTAAACCCAAGAAGAGGGCTTTTAGAAGTCACGCTTTTTCATCATATTAATCGACTTGCATCCCTTCAAGCCATTAAGAAATATCGTAGTTCCAATCACCTTTGCAGAGCAACATCTGAAACTCATGTTGGAATCCCACTTTCATCACGCTTACTAAACATTTTCTTCCAATCTGTTAAGACATGGTAAATTTCATTTAAATTGTCCATTTTAGGTTTTGTTCCATTCCAATTGAACTTTTTTATTATACAAACCGTATGATAAAAAATCAATAATAATAATCATAATTCGTACAAATTAGCATATTTCTTCTCGCATCCAAAGCCACATGGTATCCATTTTTCATGATTAAAACCGAGGTCCATTTCAATTCTAATTGTTTTTTTAAGAACCACATTCGGTATTCAATATGTCAATGTTTATCATGGATAAATGTAGCTGCATCCAAATATGTTGAGAAATAGCTGACACTTTCGTGAATCAAACCGAGTTCGTCAAATTGGTCGATAAGGATTAGCTCATTCAACATAGCTGTTTACCAGGCAAAGTGAAACTGATCCCGGTCTTGTTAGTGCACATTATTTTAGTGCATTTTGTTTAGTCTACGGTTTAAGAATCCTTAAATGGTTAGTGGTTAAAAACTAACCATGTTGTCTTCCAATTAGCCTAATTTACCTTCCAACCCTATCAATCCAGTATGTCGGTGTTATGAAAAGCGAGTAAGGAATTGGCTTATTTTTGTCTAACTTGTATTTTCAAATTTTTGATTTGGAAAGTTGCATTTTCAACAATATCCCTAATGAAAGGCTCAAAGGAAGGGTCATTGCCCGGAGGGAGGTGGTGATGAATGGCGGGAATACAAGAACCTAGGGTAAGTGGCGAGAAAATAAGGACTGGGGTAAACGCGATTGAATATACCCAACCGGTGAGCTCAAGACACTAACGACAATACTCCAATGATTCTAAAGATACTTAGGAGTTTGGACGCTCTTAGTATTCGGCTAATTAAACTTGAGAGATTTATTGTATTCCAGATCAATTGTGTTCCTCGTTTATTTGGAAATTTACCTACTATTTGGTGAAAATATAAAATTCCCAATTGGAAAATTTTTAGTAATCAGTTCTAAAATTTTAGTTATGAAATTCATGATATAATCTTGACGGAATATAATTTAAAAATTTATTCAAATCCAGAAAATTCTAAGTTGTTGAATTTGTGGTAAATGTTTGGTATTATTTTGCTCTTATGGTGGAGGACAAGGAACGTTGATGTCGACGCATACGAATCACTATAGATTTATAATTCTGTTTATAATCTGATATCTAATTACTTTTTTATTTTTGTTTATTTTCAGGTGAGCCCCATATCATTATGGCAAAATTATTTTTTGGATTTTAATCGTAAGTATATTTTGTGTAAGAATCAACAAATTTAATGTTAATAAAACATTAATGTGAGATTCGCCATTTTTCCATTTTCTCTCATGAAATGGGATATAAAAGTTTACAGGTAGTGCCAAAATTGAATATTTAAAATTGTATACTGTAGTAAAACTGCATATTGTAAGCGATTATGCGTGTGCACCTGTGGATTATTTTCGTTAAATAAGATTTTCATTTTTTACGGAACGAACGACCAAATATTTAGAAATATTTAAATACTGATCAGAAAATGGGCTAAAATTTTAATTTTTTTTAATGTTTAGTTTGGATTTAATGGATGTCACGTACTCACATCCCAGACTTCAAATTTAAGATTTTTTTGGTTTTTAGTTTTCCGTGTATATGTTTTTGACACATCATGCGTGATTTGCGACATCTGATATTATTTCATCATGGAAAGACTTACAATCGAATTACGTTTACAAATTATTCAATTTTATTATCAAAATCCGTGTTCAGTGAAAATATGTGTTTAATAATCGACCTACAAGCAATTCAAGCCATTGTGACAGAGTATCGCACCAATGTCACGTTACTCGACATCATCGTCGGTGCGTATTTTTTCAAAGATGACGATAGTCGTAATGTTACCCTCAATGGCGCTCGCTATCATCGGCGCTACATGCCACATAGAGCATGAACTTACTGAAAAATGAGTTCGGTGAAGAATTTATCTCACGTTTTGGTCTGGTGGATTGGCCGCCTAGATCGTGCGATTTGACGCCTCTAATATTTTTATGGAACTACATAAAGCCTCTCGTCTATACCAATAAACCATCAACAATTGCAGAATTTTAAGATAGCATTAAACGTGTGATTAGCGAGTTACCAGCCGAAATGCTCGATAAGTTGGTGAGCAGTTGGCCATCTGGCATGTACCATTGAAAACATAGCCGTAGCCAACATTTATATAAAATAATCTTTAAAAAGTAAATGGCAAACATTGATTTAACGATCCAAATACAAATTTTATACATTTTTGTAATTCGGTCTTTTTTGAAAATTTTAAACCAAACGCTTAAAAAGCAAAAGAAATATAATTAAGATATTTTTTTGTGTTGGTTCATTCGATGCTAAATTGTAAGGATGTCCCTCAGGATCGCCAGACAATTTTGCCTCATCAAGAAAATGTTGCAATAGGTATCTTTAATTATTAGTTTTAAGAGGAGACTGAGATTGGCCCTACTATCTACTAACTAAAATTATCAAAATACAGTTAAAGCACCCCACTTTCTGTTTATGGTCCGTTAAACTCAGTTTCCAATAAATAATTCGTCATACGAACGCCTGTACTATGAATTATGTTCAAATTCGAAAGATATTCAGATTTCATTGTTTGAATAAAAAAATACAAACCGTGAGGATCAAGTACCTGTGTTAGGAATGAAGACACGAGTGTTAAATTTTTATTTTCAACGTAATCTCCGATACACTTTTCCCAACGTTTCTGTCATTTTTTTAACCGCTCCAAAAATACGATTTCTCAAACTCTTCAAAATATGCTTCTGTCTCGTCGATAAACTCCTCGTTTGAGCTATTTTTTTTCCTCAAAGCTGGGCCAAGTAAGGTGGGCGTGGCAGTAAGTCTTGTAGAGCAGTTCATGCAATTTGGCCACGACAATTCCAGGTCGATATTTCGGCAATGGCGGCTCCCACCGGGCCAAGGTCTGCCGGGTGGCCTGACCGCTCATCATCAAAAACAGATGTAGACTACGTTTAAATTCGTAGAACCAATATCTCACGGTTGTCATAGATGGTGAAGGGTCCTCTTAACCTGCATCCAACTTCATTTTTATTCTTTCGCATGTTTTTCCATCCAAAAATAAAAAGCGAAATACGGATTGACATTGCTCTTTTTCCATTTTGTTGCAAACACGAGCGATCCAACTGGCTGCCAAATAAGAATTAACCTGCGAACCAGGCTTACATTTAGTATGGTGCCGCTTGACAGATGACAGTGTACTTTCCTCAGTAATGCCATCTGTTTCCAAGCACGAGTACTACTTATTGATCGACCCTCTGAATATAATGAGTTTACATAGCTTTTATTATTTCTTTATATTTTCGAAAAAGTGGATATGTTTTGGTTCGCTCTAACTATTAAAATGATAACTTTTGATAATATGACGAGATCTGTTTTCTGTCTTGTGTTACAAATAACGTAAATGTTTTAGTTTATAATTAAAAAAAGGATTAGAAAAAGATAAAAATGCAAAATTTATAATTAGAATCTTTAGACCAAATTATGTCCATCTTATTTTTCATTGCCATTTTGTATTATTTTCGGTTTAGCCTAAAGGTCGGCTAGTATTGTTTTCCTGAAAAATAGTTTTTTGCCATAGCAAAAATGTGCATTACTTAGATTTAAGTTTTCTGCCAAATGGTACTTACTATATAGTAATTAATTCAACCAACCGTTCCGTCATATTATCACTGTAACTAAACGAGCGTTCATCGTGAGTGACTGCCAAACACTCATTTGTGTAAAAAATTATTTTTCATGCCACTTTGATGGTCATTTGGGTATTCGGAAAATGAAAACTAAGTGGAATTCGTAAAAATTTGATATATGTTACATATATAAATTTTAACTGGTCCTGGCTTTCAACTTTGCATCACGTCTTACTGAAAAATTAATTAAAAAAATTTAAAATTATGAAAATGTTTTTTCTATTATACGAGGGGACTAACAAAAGTTCACTTAGTTGACCAGAAAAAAAAAATTTTTTTTTTCGTATTCTTAATCGCCATTGATTTCAATACATTTCCTATAGCTTATAGATCCACTTCTCAAAACAGCCTTCAAAATCTTGCTTTTTAAGCTTATCAATTTCAGCATTAACCGGAGAATAAATTATCTCCGCGTTACTGGTAAAGACGTTTCCCCTCAATTTTTTTTTTCAATTTTTGGAAATAACCAGAAATTACAGGGTGCTAGATCCGGGGAATATGGTGCTGGACGTATTTCTTCGATGCCAGAGATCGCAATAAAGTTACCCGTTATTTTAGCAATATAGTGGGTTTGCGGCTTACATCATGACAACGCGCCAGTTGTCATGATGTAAGCCGCAAACCCACTTTCTTCCGGTTTTCCAACAAATTTTTGAAAATTTTTGGTAAGCAGTCTTCGTTATATCATTTTGCAGTTACCTTCACCCTTTTCCAGGGGAATAGCAACTACAATTTTTGATCGGGTGAAGTAAACTGACATCGTTACTTTCGTTGCTGATTTTTGTTGCTTAGCTTTTACGGGTGGGTTTGCTCCTATTGGGCTCCATACCATAGACTGTTGTTGTTTCCGGATCGTTCTTATAGAACAAAGATTCGTCATCAGTAACGACTTTACTAAAGATGCTAAACTGCCCATTTTCGAATTTATTTCGGAAAAATTTATCAAAATGCGCTCGAGCCTTTTTTTGGCCATCATTTATAGTTCGTGGAACCCATTGAGCAGATTTTCTCGAGTATCCCAGATGCTTACTTAATATTCGTAATACAGCCATGGCATTCATGGCCAATTGGGGCTCGTCCTCCGCAGAAAAATGTTCCATTTGAAACCTTCGGAATCACTTGGAAATAGTCTGTAGAGAGAGTGTAATCGTTCCATATGCAATTTGACATTCATTGAATATTTGTAGTGGCTTTAGTTTCGTTTGATCCATCCTCAGCTTTTTTGCATTTTCTCGTCTTCATTTTAATCGATCGTTATGAAATTTTGAAATTCATAAAACAATTGCAAAGGATTTGGTATTTTTGGTTTAAAAAAAAAAAGATTTAAGAGTCACCAACTTAGCGAACTTTTGATAGTCCCCTTGTATTTTTCTTTAGAGACCTGAATTTTTGTTAAATTTACTGAAAGGGTCTACCCACATTTTCAATGTGGCCTAGACTCAACGAGACACACTTTTCAACGATATCCAAATCTGTGATCGAAATTTTCAAACCCAATTTTCAAATAATTTTACCGCCGAAAGAATAGTTATACTTGCTTATTGCCCGATGCACACTGCTTTTCAACTGCTAAATTTCATTGACTTTAGGTGACATGTTTCTTTAAACAAATTTTCCAGTGATAATAAATTTGTCGTTCTAACCATCAAGTTTGACCCACTTTCGACCAGAAATATGTAAAAATTATTTTAACGTCCAAGATAAAATCACAAAAGTATTAAGTTTTGGAAAAGAGAAATCCGTTTACCTTTGGAAAGGTAAAATTCACTCTTAACGGGAATCTCGCCTGTGACTTCAATCTTTACTTGTATACCAGGCTTAAAGAACTTTGAATCCTTTTTGGGTTTAACTTTCAAAATTTAATGAGCCGTTGGTGGTATCTCACCGGACAAGTGGTGCAGTGGTTAAAGCTTCGGCACTTGGACCGGGAGGTACTGGGTTCGAATCCCACCAGAGGCTAGATGCAAACCGAATTTTCATCATTGATTACAATCGGTGATGTTAATAAACACAACTAAGACCCTCTGATTGCAGTGCATAATTCAGAGCCGGCCCAACGTCCATGTCAATGCACAGGTTGACATGGAGCTTGCAACGTGGAGATGGTATACTGTAGTTGTGTGGATAGGTGAATAGGTGAATGTGTTAATGATGTGGCGTGAATGCGAGGTATCACAATGGGCCAAACTTGGCCTAAGTGTCAACCACTGAAACCTACCTAACCTTGGTGGTATCTGCTTTGTCGAAACTAAACATTTATTTCAAAGTATTTGCCATCATTTGCTAAATAGCTTTTCGGGTTCTCCCGCCACTTAAAGCAATTGACTCAGGTTTGTTTTGGTACTGCCTGTGTATATGGTACGTTATTAGTATTTACGTAACTTATTACAGAACTTAATGAATTAAAAAATATTTTTTTATTTCGTTGACATTTTGGTCCGCAGGGACATTTATACTTTATAAAAAAAATTCTAAATACCAAACCAACAATCTTGTTTTTTATTTTTTTTATACATTGATATGCTTGAAAAAGCTTTCACCCACCTACAGTACTGGGTAGTATATGTATATTACGAAATAATTGTTATTACAATTGCGGATTCAGGAAATCCCAATTCAAATTTTATATGCTCTGATTATTAGTCCGAGAGGGTACTGTGTATGGCGTCATCGCATTTCATTATATATCGACGATGACATTTAAAGGTAGCAGTAAAATCTACATAATTATAACCAGAAAACGAAGCGATATTCTAGGTTTGTCCTAGAATATCGCTTCGTTTTCTGGTTATAATTATGTAGATTTTACTGCTACCTTTAAATGTCATCGTCGATATATAATGAAATGCGATGACGCCATACACAGTACCCTCTCGGACTAAAGAAAATAATTTGTCTTCTTGTAAGAAATTTTTACCGTGCCATTTCTTTTTATTAGATTAGGTTCTTGCACCGCCGCGCCCAAAATCACGTAAATATGCCGCATACCTATAAGAATATAATTTACTTACTCGTACAACGTAAATCGAAAGACAGATAGTACTCAAAAAAACAGTGGAAACTGACAAATCGAAAACTGATGCTGAGAAGCATTTTTCTTGCGATGAACTGTACAGCGCGTTTCAATACGTAAGTACACGCTTACAGATACTACTGCTATGCTATATTACGTACACTAACAATATAAACTGCGGCATTTTTCTGATATCTAATCAAGTGCCGAATAAACAATGTTTACATTTGATTTATTTTAACATTAGATATTATTATTTGTAATAATTAATGGAAATAAATAATGTTTAAGCGTGCGTTGTTCTATTTTTAACGTTCAAAATGTTGTTTATTCATTCACACACTTCTTATTTACCTATTCACACAAATACAGTACACCACCAGCACGTTGCACAAGCTTCATGTCAACCTGCAAACGATCATGGAATAATTGTCGACGCTGAGATACTCAAACTCTCACGGTTATATGTAGATCTTTTTTTGACATCTGTTTCACTAAACCACTACTTCGTTCCAGGTCGTTTTTTGGTAAAAAAATGGGCTTTTGCCTAACGTTGCAAACTAAGATATTAGGGTTAAGTAGATATTCTAATAGCGCTATATTGGGGAAGTACAGAATTATTAACTTACTCGTCCTAGAATACAAAATATAAGTTTTCTATAAAGTTTAATTTTAAATCCTCCAGCGGAGTATGTACATCTAAGGCTATTTTAATTGTGAAAACCGGAGAAAAGATAGTAAGTCTCCCGGTTTTAGCTTAGGTTGACGTTAGAATACAATTCCATACTCGAGGTCGTTGCTGTGAAGCAGAACAAAATATGGTATTCTTAATAAGATATCCTTGATGCTTGAGACTCTTGCTGAGAATTCGTAGCAATTTGTTGAAGTGTGACGACTGATCTGAAAAGTGAAATAAATCGCCTTAATTCAGTTCTCATTTATCACAAAACGTCAGTTTACAGAAAATGTTAGTTGTTTATTTCACCGAAAGCATCAGCTAGTTTTTCTTCAATTTTATTTTTAACGATACCTTCCTAATTGTGTAGCATGAACCGTTCCCGAATGGTGCAGTAGGGGATCAATTTTCAGGTACTGTACACTCAGGAAAAAAATATGATTGAGCTGATCATAAAAGTGACCATCATTGTTATGATTACATGCAATGATTAAGAATACCATATTATAATACAACCAATCATTTGAAATAATTCTATTTAACACACAAGGAGATATTTGTCATACAAACTATGATTGATTAAATATGTAGTTAGTATATGAAGAGAATAATCAACCCAATTAATAAGAATTATTACGATAACACTGAGAAAAAAAAATATAAATACTACATTAAATCCGGAATTTATTTTCTCCGTCGTGAGCATACCGAAAGTTGATGGTTTTCCACCATCTCTAAATTTTATTAACATTTATTATATTCGGTAATCGGATAAGACTGCATTACTGCAGCCATGAAACTACAAAGTAAAATCTGGATATTTAGTGTTTATATACGAATTAATCACCCATTGAGATAGCGAATTTTTTATAAATACACTAAAAATTATTAAACGAATCAAAATTTAATCATGCAGTATGTTTACCCTAATCATAGGAGATGAATATGATTAGAAAAATAAAAATAATAATAATAAGCTCCGTTTTCACTTTGGATTGCGTTTCTGTGAACGTCAGGCTTAGGTTCCGTTTCAGTGGATGGTTTTATATCAATTATGTATTTGAATTAATTGGAAATTAATGAAAAAACTGTATTTATTTGTACGAACAGAATTTATTAAAAATTAAACTACAGGATTTCTTTAAAAATAACATTTCGAGAAAATTGACGGTCATCGTTGAGAAGCTTTCCCTGCTGTGGATTATCTTCGATTCTTATTTTCACTTGGTGAGAATCTCTTGAGCGGGAAAGAGCGACATACAATTGCCCATGGGAAAACATTGCCGTTTGAAGATGAATTCCCACGTTATTAAAAGACTGGCCTTGCGCCTTGTTTATCGTTATTGCGTATGCCAGAATTATTGGAAACTGTCGTCGTCACAAAACAAATGGTAGATTGGTCTCAGAAGGTGCCAAATCAATTCGAGGAATTAGAACCGTACTGCCTTTGTTGCACTCAGAAATGATTTTGGCCTTAATAAAGTTTCGCGAGAGCTCTTCAACAATTAAACGCGTTTCATTGCACATACCTTTCTTAGGTTTTAGGTTTCGTAGAAGCATTATAATAACACCCTTTTTCAAAAGCAATACGTGAGGGGGCACGCCGGATGGATTCTGTTCATTGAAGAACTCAACGGGAAAGTTAAGTGCATCGTTAAGTTCTTCGCTTACTAACGAATCTGCGCTGTAGTAAATTTCTGCCTCACCACAAGTCAAGTCGATTATTCTTCGATTCATCTCATGCGTCTGAGCATTCGTTGGAGTTCCACAGTTAATGTAATTTCCCATCACCTCTCGCAAGAGCTTATCAATGCAGCGAAGACCATTTTTAGGAATCATTGTAATTTCATCGATAACAATAAGAGCAGCCTCACGCAAGACTGCAGCTTCTGGTGATATCTGGCACTGGAAGTTTAAATCCACTATGAAATATGCGTCATCCCTTAAGCATAGTGGCTGCTATTCCTGTGGTTGTTGCAAATGGTAGCACAATTTTTCCTTCGCCTCGAAAGTTTGCCATTAAAGTTGTGTATAAGAAGGTCTTGCATGAGCCAACGGGCCATCGATAAAAAACAGCTTATACATTGTGCGTGATTATTTTCAACTGCAATCATAATTTTGATGTATGCCGCAAGCTGGGCTTGATTTAGCTTTCCAATTGTTTGACTGCCAATCGTGCTTCTTCTTCTTGATCATAAATTTGATCTTCTTCGGGTGGGTTACCGCTTGAAACAGGCAAACCAACTGAACCGCATGACATTCCGTGCTGTTTGAGAACAAAATTGATATCATGGAGAGCCGATCCGTGCTATTGTCCTTTCGCCTCCTCTATGTCACTCTTGTCATTGACCTCGCTTATAAACAAAATGGTAAGGGATATCGGTGTAAAGATGAATTCGTGCAGTTGTGTCTTTCGTGTTATTCTTCATGATCTACTTCAAAAACAACTCGTTGTTGATTTGGAAGGTGAACTAGCAGCTCAAGTTGACCATTTGTTGTGATAGCGACAGTGGAACAATCATATCCCTTGAATATATATTTGCAAATATATTTTACGAATCGCAGAGAAGTGGAGCATTCCACATTGATGTGAGCTTTATATTTCCAAATCAGAAACGGATTATACGGCACCACATTGCGACTATCCATTAAAACTTCTCGCACGCTTACTTGCTCACACACTTCTTTTTCGATACAAAGGATATCCATTTGCTCATTAAAATCCTTAGGAAATTGTTTTGAACATTTTCCGTCCTTCATGCACGGTGCATTTGGGTTTCCACTGCCGCAAAGACCATGAAGCATGCATTTAGGTACAATTTCGCGTAGTCGACCTTAGGTTAGGTTAGGTTAGGTTAGAGTGGCTGCTATCGCACACTTAGGCCAGTAGTGGCCCATTGTGATACCACAGGATCCTATCTCCCCTTTACTCCCGTTGAAACCATCCGGAGCTACTTATGTAGCGTAAAATATCTCGCACTCCACAGCCCGCGAGTTCCGAAAGGCTGTCCATGCTGTACACACCTAAGTACTTATGTCTTCTGCCTGATAGTCCCGGACACGAGCATAGGAAGTGATCCAACGTCTCCTCCTCCTCTTCGTCCAAACAGCTTCTACAGAAGTCATTAGTCTGTAGACCCATCCTTCTTGCATGTTCCCCAAAAAGGCAGTGTCCTGTCAGTATCCCTACGACCAATCCTAACTCCCGTTTTCCTAGAGATACTAGTACCTTGGAGCGCCGCAGGTCCAGTTTTGGCCAAACCTGTTTTGCCACCCTGCACGTGAGAGAGTTGGTCCACCTCTCATTTGTCAAGGCAATTGCCTGCTTACTGAGCGCCAATTTGAGTGCTGCTATAGGCCTCCCCAGACCCGCCCTTCCTGGCTGTATCTGGAGAGTCGTGCCGTACCTAGCTAGTTCGTCCGCCCTGCAGTTTCCCGTGACGTCCGAGTGACCAGGGACCCAGATTATCTGGATGCTGAAATACTCGCTCATCTCGTTAAGAGATGATCGGCAATCCAGCGCCACCCGTGACTTCAGACAAACCGCCTCCAGCGACCTGACCGCCGCTTGACTGTCCACATAAATTGCGATATCCCTCACGGATACCACATTATGCTTCAACCATGTCACGACTTCGCCTATCGCCACCACTTCAGCCTGGTACACGCTGCAGTAGTCAGGGAGACGAACGGAAATATTAACGTTAAGCTTCTCACAGAAGACTCCGGCTCCTACCTTACCGTCTAGCTTAGAGCCGTCCGTGAAAAATTGCAGTGCCTCGTTTTCCAGTATTGATCCGTTCCTCCAAGATTCTCTCGAAGGACAGATGGTCCGGAAACCCTTATCGAAGCACAACGTTGGCTTAATATAATCTTGATTCGCCAGTTCTTCCCTTAGCGATCTAGTTATCGTCGAGTGTCCCGCTTGAAGACACTTCCACTGAGAGACAGCCGAGAGTCTCGTAGCCACATTGGCTGCTATCTGTTTACCAAAAAATTCGATTGGAAGAAGGTGGAACATAACCTCCAAGGCGCGTGTAGGTGTTGACCTAAGTGCCCCGCTTATAAGCATGCAGGCCGTTCTTTGCACCTTTTCCATAATTTTTATAAATGTTGCCTTCTCCAGAGCTGGCCACCACACTCCCACCCCGTACGTGAGCACTGGTCTTACCACTGCCGTATAGAGCCAGTGCACCAGCTCTGGTTTCAGACCCCATTTCTTACCTATGGCGTTCCTACACGAGTAAATGGCTACATTAGCCTTATTCACCCTTTCCACAATGTTAGGCTTCCAGCTGAGCTTACTGTCCAAGATTATGCCAAGAAATCTTGCTCTGTCAACAAAAGCCAGCCTACTGCCGTTCACGGTAGGAGGGCTAACTACCGGAATTTTATACTTCTTAGTAAATAGTACCAGCTCAGTCTTGGAAGGGTTGATCCCTAATCCACATTTGCTGGCCCATTTCGTAACGATCAGGAGCGCATTCTGCATAACGTCCCTAATCGTACCCAGATATTTGCCAGAGACAGCCAACGCTACATCATCTGCATATGCTACAACCCCTATCCCCTCTCTCTCTCCAGTTCCAACAGCAAACCATTCATCACCACACTAAAAAGAAAGGGGGACATTACACCTCCTTGAGGGGTTCCTCTAACCACCCGCCTTCTAATGGTGGCCTCCCCCAGTTCCGAAGTAATAATCCTGCTTACCAGCATTTGATTTATCAGCCTTATTATGGGGTAATCCACGTTCAAAGGTAGCAGTCCTTCGATGATCGCCTCCGTTTTTACATTATTAAAGGCACCCTCAATGTCGAGAAATGCTACCATACAGAACTCTTGCGAGTAGATTGACTTCTCAATCATGCGTACCAGATCGTGCAGAGCTGTATCTACCGACCTACCCTTACAGTACGCATGCTGTGACGTTGCCCAATTCCTGGGCTCAATTTTTGATCGAGTACCTACATCTACCAACCTTTCCATGGTTTTCAACAGAAAGGATGATAGAGTTATAGGTCTCAGGTCCTTTGGATAGGCATGTGAGCTTTTTCCCGATTTCGGTATAAAGACCACTCTGACCTCCATCCATTTCCTAGGAATATAAGCTAGTCTCAGACACCCTCTGAAGATGCCCTCCAGCCAGGGGAGGATGACTGCCGAATTCCTTTGGATCTCTGCTGGTATAATCCGATCCGGGCCCGCCGATTTATACGGCTTAAAGCCGTTCAGCGCCCACCGGATTCGCTCCCTGTCCAAGATGCCCTCCATCTCTAATGAAGGTGTTGCTCGATGAGCTCCAGGCTCCATCGAGTCTTCAAAGCTTCCCGGAAAATGGGTCTCGATAAGGAGCTCCAATGATTCCGCACTTGTTGTTGTCCATGACCCGTCTGGTCTAATTAAATAACTAGGACTGGTTGGGTTAGTAGCTAGAATTTTCCTAAGGCGAGAAGTCTCAGAGACCTCCTCCATCCTACAACAGAAGAGTCTCCAGGACCCCCTTTGTGCCTTCTTCAACTCTTTTTGTACTTTCTTAGGTCCTCCTTATAGGAGTCCCAATCCCTAACCTCCCTTGTGCTCTTAGCTTTGTTAAAAGCTGTCCTACACACTCTCCGATACGTTCCCAATTCTTTGGTCCACCATATCGGTTTCTGCCTGCCCCTAGGCTTTATCAGGGGGCACGCAGCATTAAATGAAAGATTGCACGCTCTTGTGACAATATCCACCATGCAGTCTAATTCTTCTACCGTCGCCGGAGGTCCCGGGACCTCCAGCGGCAATAGTTCCTCCAACACTTCCCTATATTTGTTCCAGTTTGTCCTTCTGGGATTCCTGAAGGCTTTCCGGGCTACAGGTTTAATTTCGAGGTTATATATTACATATCGATGATCAGAAAATGAGTGCTCCTTCGCCACTTTCCACCCTCTGATCATATGAAAAATCGTTTCCGACGCAAAGGTTACATCTAGAACCTCCTGTCGATTTTTAACAATGAATGTCGGTTCTCGTCCAATATTGCAGACTAAAAGGTTGGTATTTAATAAATAATCAAAAAATAACTCACCCCTCTCATTGATGTCTGTGCTTCCCCATATGGTGTGATGTGCGTTTGCATCACATCCGAGTATAACACCTACCCTTCTGTGATCAGCTTCCCGGATTAATTCCCCCAGGTTATCCGGTGGAATCCCCTTTTCCCGATCCATATAGGCTGAGGCCAGCCATAATTTTTCACAGCCGGCCTCAACACTCACTGCCGTAACATCCCCACTACTAAATTGAGGAAGAAGAAAAATATTCAAATTATTTTTCGCTAAAATACAGGATCTGATCTTTTCAGAGTTGCTTGAGTATAGTAATTTATACCCTTTCATTCTGAGGCCACAAATCCTGTTATTGCTAATCCAAGGTTCTTGGATTAACACCAAGTCGTCATCAGACTTAGCCAGTCTGAGCACGAGAGCTGCCGAGGCAGCCTTCGTGTGATGTAGGTTTATTTGTACAAGGCTAAACATTGTATTCAACCTTACTCACCTCTACCTGCACCCCCTGCATCGGAATAGTGCCGTTTGGCTCGTTGTTCCGGCCGCTATCCTCCTCTCGTCGAGAGCCCGACAGGATGTCCCCATCAGACTCCAGTGAGAGGAGGCTACCTCCAGTTTCGATTTTTCCTGCTTCCGAAGCACTTTTCCAGCCGTCCTCAGCCCGCTTGACCATCTCCTGCTGAGCCCGTTCACCGTCACTCCCAGGCTGGTCTTTCGTGGTCTCCTCGGCCTCATCTTTTTTATATATTTTTAGGGTGATCGACCCGAACCCGAAGTTGATCACCCCTTTTAGTTTTGCGAGGGAAGCCAGGGACTCTTTATTGATCAGCATGATTGCCAATCTAAAGCCTCCCTTAGCCTCCTCTCGCTTTACAATCCTCCAGTCTTCGGTCTGAAGATCGGGATTGCTGGCCCGGATGATCTCGAGGATCTCTTCCGGCTTATCCGGCTCGGTTGGCAGCCATACACGTGCCCTCGGCCTGCTCGGGATTTCCTCCCTGCAGACTGCCTCAAGCCGCGCACCCTGCCATACCTCGCCTACTTCGGCCACTGCTCTTTTGTACAGGTCAGCCGATCTCTGGTCTGAGCACGCAGTCAACTTCACGCGCCCCTGGTACCATCCCGCATCTCTGTAGGATGGAGGGGATCCCGGATTCTCTCTCAGGATCCTTAGAAAAATGGAGTTTAGTGCATTATGCGCTACCCTCCACTTCTCTGACGTGATGCTCCCATCTTCTTGACTTCTGTCAATGACGGCTAGCACCAGCACGTGCTCCTTTAGGATCTCACTGAATAGCTTCAGTTTCCGATCCCTAGGAGCACCCGACGTCTTGTCCGCTTGCACCTTGGCCCGCTTACTGTCACCCGGTTCTAACTCATCCTGGGACCTCTGTCTTTTAGACACAAGGGCCCTTTCCGAGCTAACACGGCCGACAGTTTCTTTAGCCCATGCTACAGACTTACGCTGTTCGACTGTAAGCTGCCCCTCAGGGGTCGCAGCCAGTCTTTCCAAAATTCTGAACGCCGACCGTCTCTCCCTGTATCGACGCTTCGAAGGAGGGATCTCCTTCACTCCCCCCCTATCTCCTTTGACGGATCCGCTTCCACCTGGCTTCGATGCCAAAGTGTCGCTTACCCTTGCTCCTGATGATGTAGCTCCACCTTTACGGTTAGAGTTACTCTCTTCCTCCGGTTTTTGAAGGGTGCCGGCCCCTTTATTTTGTTTTTTCTTTGTACTTTCCATGTTTTCCCCACGAGTGTCGGAGAAATATAAGTCGACCTGCGCAGAGATCCGTGTACGCAGGCAAGGCTAAATACAACTGGAGGTCGCCAGGTATCCAGAGGGCTCCGTTCACGACTGGGCTTTGTTAAATGGGCCCCCAGTCTAGCCGATTATCAGCACGGGTCGCGTAACACCTTAATCCAGCCCATTGGCTCACCGAGCACCCCGTCCCCCGCGCCCCTGTCCTCCTTCCGCATTCACTCCCTCATCCACCATTCATATAGATATCCCAAGCCAATGGGACCCATTTCATTCATGAGATACCCGTTTATGGGGTTCCCCTTTCACTACCTGGAGGCTCGGGACCACAAGGGGACGGACGCCCAGTTCACCGTGGTTGTGGTCGATGGTTTTAAGGCGCCATCAGTTCGCCTTTCCCTACTGGGTATCCTAGGCACTCAGAATTTAGTGAACGGAGGTTAACCACTCCCCCGTTCTCTGAGACTCTCCTCCCAGCAGAGCTGCGGTTGGAGACGGCTTATTTAATTCACCGCTAACCTACCTATCGATAGGCCGTTCACTATCCACCACCTGTGACCCCCCCGAAAGCTGCAGCTCGCCACGGGGTAGTCGATCTTGCTATCGATGAATCAGCTGTCGGTGGAATTTCGGCGCAGATAAATTGATCAATCCTTTGAGCAGTTGTAAATTTATCTTGACTTTGCAATGCCACTAATATGTGTGCGTGTGGAAGACCTCTTTTTTGAAACTCGATTGCCACCGGATCCAAGTTTGGCCTGAGAATATTGATGTTAATGAACTGTTGATTGAGATCTTCAGGGTTAATCGGGTAAATATGGATGTCACGATTAAATGGCGGCTCATTGGATGTTGGCAAGTTGTATCTTCGCTGATCCGATTGACGATCGCGTCTAAATGCCATTCTCACAATTCAAGGCTCTTCTTCTGCTTCAGCAGTGCGTGTAGTCTCTTGTGCTTCAACATCTCGTATCAGTTGATAACTTTGTGCTAATCTATTATGTGCACGAAAAACGCGATCAATCTTGTCCAAAAGATCACGGCGACAGTTATCATTTGCCATGTTCCTGACGCACATCAGTAGCTTGTGTACTATCAAATACCTAAAGCTGGGTAGATTGAGGTGCTTGGTCATTGATCGTTTGCAAGTGAGACGTTTGATGATAAGTGGTATCATGAATCTTGATTACATATGGTCTTCTATGGTCCTCTGTGGCGTTGGGTAATGATTAAATCCAAGAAGATGACCCTCCAACCTAATTTTGGGTACGAAATTATTGGCATGAAATCTTTATAGTCGATGGAATGGTACAAGAGGAGCTTTATCAGACCACCAAGATCACATTTTTTAAGAGTAAGCTTATGGAACAGAAACTGCTAACTATGTTTAACATTTTAAAAATAATAATAAATATTTTAAATTCGATTACTTTTCAAATGTTAGTAAACGTGTCTGGTACACTTTGCCGTCGCTTAGGATGCTACTAGGTGACAGGAGGACGTCAATTTGAGAATTTAATAAAAAAATGACCCATTCTATTTTATGCTGCAGTTTAAACACGCGCACACACGTCATGAGTAACAAATTCACTGGAAACCTCCAAGTGACGCTCCATCAACAACCCTTAACTGGGACGATTCCGCAATATAAAGTAGCGGTCACAATCTTAAAAATGAAGTTAATCTTTGCTAACTTTTGTTTAGTTAAGGTTATCTAGATAGGTAGGTAGGTTTTTGAATCCCACGTATACGTTTTTTAACAGCGTTTTGAAGAATCACAACGCATCCCCAATTCCTTATGACTATTTCCTTACAGAAAACTGGAAAAAACTTGAGAGTTTTTTTTCATACTTTTAGGTTCAGTTAGTCAGAATTACTTACTGAATAAAAATTTAAGGAGGCATTGTCCGAGTTTTCCAAAAAAAAAGAAAGAAAATAAGTAAAGCAATGGCTTGGTGTTGGGGTGTTTTAGGGGCTCTGCGCCATCGAAAGCAACCGGTGAACTTTAATGTGCTATTTTGGAGAACTACTATTTTGGGAGCTAATACCTTAAAATATCAGAAGAACATTTGTCCATGAGAAAGCTTTGTTTAAAGTGAGCGCCGTAATTGCCCGCATCGGACCAAAAACAGCAACGCGTCGATTATTCAGAGCGCTGTTTAACCATAATAACCACCACTACACTCCTCCACAAAACGTTAGCCAGCTGAATGGGCATGAGCTGATGAAAGCCATGCGAAGTGACCAAAAACACAAATGTCGGCCGATAAGCTTTTGGTCTCCGTATTTTGGGATGCGCAAAAAATTTTATTGCTTGACTATTTCTTGTAAGCAAAGATGTTATATGGCGTTGTTGGTGCGATTAAAGGAAGAAATTGCGAAAAAAACGGCGGCAAATACAAAAGAAAAAAAAAACGCTTTCACCAAGACAATGCACCGTGCCACAAGTCGTTTGCTACGATGGCAAAATAGCACGAATTGAAGTTGGAATTGCTTCCCCTTACACTTGAGGCCAAAGATAAACTTTTCTACAAAAAAAGCATCGACATGTTAGAGAAATATTGGAATTAATGTATCACTCTTGAACTGTTTTTTGTGAACGTATTTATTTGTGAGAATGGCATCCAGGTCGTCAACCCAGCTTCATGTAAATTAAACATCAAATTAAAAATAAATACAATAATAATTAATTTGCAAATACTACTTGTTGTAATTGGTTTATCGCAAACTTTCACTCTCCTATAGCCTCTTTAAAATATTGTAGGATAAAATTTTGTCAAATTTTAAAATGTTAAAATATTTAAAATGAATTAAAACATCTGCTGGTTAAGAACCTTTCATTATAAATTAGAAACTTTTAAAATTTCCGAAATTTTTCGAGATTAAAGCCTCAGTTTACCTTCAAATCGGTAACGTGTCGTCTCGCACTTAAAATATTGTGACAGAATTTCTTGAACGCACTTCCAAGCTATTACCACCACATTCGCAACTGTTTGTGTCAGATAGACCAAACCTATGCATGTTAGCCTGCGAATTTTCCGTGACCCAATAACATTTAACCGAGCACTTAAGGAAACTTTATTGGCGAGTCTTTCTGCTATATTAGGCATGTAACTATATAAGTAACTCGATTGGTTCCTGTTATCTGATGAAGTTGCTATGGGTATTCGACCTTTTTTTGATTGCCTATGAATTGAATGGTTGCGTAACTAACATCTTGCCGTTTCCTTATTTTGTAATCGTTTTATTCAACATTATACCGGACAAGTGGTGCAGTGGTTAAAGCTTCGGCACTTGGACCGGGAGGTACTGGGTTCGAATCCCATCAGAGGCTAGATGCAAATCGAATTTTCATCATCGATTACAATCGGTGATGTTAATAAACACAACTATGACCCTCTGATGGAGTGCAGAATTCAGCGCCGACCCACCGTCCATGTCAATGTACAGGTTGACATGGAGCTTGCAATGTGCAGGTGGTATACTGTAGTTGTGTGAGTAGGTGAATAGATGAATGGGTTAATGATGTAGCATGAATGCGTGGTATCACAATGGGCCAAAAATGGCCTAAGTGTCAACCACTGAAACCTAAACCTATTCAACATTATATCAATTAGAATGACCTGAGCTAAAGCAGTAATCGTTTCGGTTGAGACTGTTCCATACGTTTTAGATATACCAAGGAGAATTGCCCGTTGCGTGCTCATTTGTGTTCTTCGATGGTGGCAGTTTATTCTATTCGCCAATCCAGCGCAGCCATAAATCCTTTCGTCGTTCATCCTTTCGTTATCTAACCTTTTCAACACAAACTCAGTTGTGTCTTGACGTGTGAGGTTGTACCGAGCCTTTCATCAAAATCCACTGATAACCATTTTGCCGATGGCATACCATCAGTATTGTCTTTCCCCCAACAGCCGCCAAAGTTGGTCTTCTAATGTTAAGTAACCCTATAGATCATTATTGTTTAGGAGGGGGATAGCTCCATTTTGTTAATATTGCACCAATTTACCATCCTGTCTATGGCGTTCTGCGCTTCCGCGAATAGTACGTTTTGGAAATCATCCTGCATAATACTGCTAAGAACCTCCTGCATAATACTGTTAAGAGGTACGAGCTCAAGATTATTAATGATTGAATAAAAACAAAATAAATGGTCATTATAGTAAAGCCTCAGATACATCCAGGGATACTCCTAAGACATATTTTTTGCTATGGCTCGTAGATGCTAGTGAAAAAGTAATCCAAAAATACAACAACAACAAACGTATTGTAATAGTATTGTTGTAAGTAAACATTCAGGCGAATTTATATTGTGTAATTTAGACGAGATGTGATTTTTTAATTGGCTTTAGATACATTCCAAAGTCCTTCTAAGTATTTAGCATGAACTTCAGTGACATTGGTAGACTGTCTAAACCCAAACAAGTGTCCCTAGTAAATTATTTGATTTTCTAATGGGTCTGACAGGGTGTCCCATGAGATTTAATAATGTGATTTTTTTAATTTGCCTTACGTACATTCCAAAGTCATTCAAAGTATTTTCTAAGCATTTAGCATGAACTTCAGTAACATTTGATTTTCTAATGCCTAATTCCACACGAGGTTTCTAATAGATAATGTTTATGTCGTAATAGATAATGTATATGTATGTGTAACAAAATTTATAAACAAAAAAAAATGATTGAAATCTCTTCGCATCTCATCCGTATATACATATATATAACTCCATTTTTTTTATTTTGTTCTATTCTGCTTTCTCGAAAATAAAATTTAAACTAAAATGTATAAGTCAGCGGTTCCCAAACTTATTTTGCCACGGAACCCTTTTCCGATTCTTCAAATTTCATGGAACCCTATTCATGGAAAATCCTATTTCGCATAAATGTGTTGTTTAAGAACGGCAATATAACTCTTAACAGCCTTTTTGGCTAAATTTTTATATTCATCAAATATATTACAACAGAAAGTTGCTAACGGCACCTCTTCGAAGTTAGCGAGTATACGAACTAATTTCAATTAATTTCTCGTATTCTACTGCTAGTAGTGCCGTTGGCTTTTCATTGCTTTTGAAAGGATTTTGTACCCAATAGTTATCGTTATTGTTTAATTTTGGTTTGTATGTATGGAATGTGGTGTGTATGTATGAAATGAAACCTTATGGCACAAATTTTATGGGTCTGACAGGGTGTCCCATGAGATTTAATAATGTGATTTTTTAATGTGCCTTAGGTACATTCCAAAGTCATTCTAAGGATTTAGCATGAACTTCAGTAACACTGGTACCCTGTTTAAGCCCAAAGGAGTGTCTCTAGTAAACTATTTGATTTTCTAATGAGTCTGACAGGGTGTCCCATGAGATTTAATAATGTGATTTTGTCATGGGTTCTTGGGTACATTCCAAAGTCATTCTAAATATTTTCTAAGCATTTAGCATGAACTTCAGAGACATTGGTACACTGTCTTATTAAAAAATCACATCTCGTCTAAATTACACAATATAAATTCGCCTGAATGTTTACTTACACCAATACTATTACAATAAGTTTGTTGTTGTTGTATTTTTTGGATTACTTTTTCAGTAGCATCTAGGAGTCATAGCAAAAAAATATGTCTTAGGAGTATTCCTGGATGTATCTGAGGCTTTACTATAATGACTATTTATTTTGTTTTTATTCAATCATTAATAAACTTCACTAGCATGTGACTCCTTTACTACAGCGGAGGCAATATATTATATAGGGACAAACCCTAAATCCACCACTGTATACTTTTTTAAATTCACAGTTATTTGTGTTTTAGTATTTTATATATAATATGCGTAACAGAGAACAATCTAGTGCAATTCATTTATAAATTTTGATTTGAAAAGAAACGTTAAAATGCAATAATTATAAGGACAAAAGTGAAATTTAACACAATTTTTTTAAATTTTGAGGTAAAAGTGAAAAGTTTCGTAATATTATTATTGCAAATTAGGTTGACATTTTTATAAGTGGTTAATATATTTTTTGTAGGTTATAATTACAAAATGCCACGAGGAAAACAATAATCTCTGCGGAGCGCGGCAAAATTGACGCTTTTTATGAAAGTCGCTTGACATTACGTGAAATTGCTAGCAGAATACATAGAAGTAAAACCCTTGTGCATAATTAGGTAGCATTACGAGATAATTATGGCATTAAAAAGCGCTGGGGTCGTAAATTAACGATAACTGATCGTGACAAACGAGAGATTAAAAGACTTAAAGTTTAAGGTTCAATGTCTCCTGCACAGATAGGGCAGTATCTTCATTTTCCATTTAAAGAAAGGCTTATTCGGCAAATTTGAAAGGAATCGGAACATCTGAAATACCTGAAACTAGATGCTCGACCGCGACTTTTACCAAAGCAATAAATCGCTCGGTTGAGATTTGCTGAGGTTTACCAATTTTTGGATAAGGAGTGGCATACTGTCATATTTAGCGATGAGAAAAAGTTTTCTATTGGCGACCTTGATGGTAGGCAATGGTATTGGGAGGATACTCGTCAGTACGGGCTTACTCGTCAATCACGAAATTTTGGAAGTGACTCGCTGATGGTATGGGGAGCATTTTGTTACACGGAACGTGTACCAATTTGTTTTGTATCAACTAAAATGAATGCTGCCAAGTATGTAAATCTATTGGAAGACGTTTTAGTTGATTTTGGGTATAGTACGCTTGGCCAACATTGGGTATTCCAGCAAGATAATGCTGCAATATATTCAGCTCGACATACAAAATCATTGTTTGCATAACGTGGTATTGGTGTTTTACAGTGGCCTGCGATTAGTCCAGATCTTAATCCAAAGGAAAACGTTTGGGCATTACTTTCTAACCGCGTTTACTATAACGCCAGCCAATTTGAAACGGTTACCCAACTACGAAAATCCATTGTCACAGAATGGAAAAATATTGATTAAAGTTTGCTGTAAAACCATATCAACTCGATGCCTCGTCACCACCAACAAGTTATTATAAAAGCAGGAGGTAATACTACTTATTAGAATAACAATAAGATGCTGATATAATACAGATTAGAAAACTCTCCTTATAAATATTGCCTTCAGGAATTTTTTGTTTTATTTTTTAAAGACAATAGTTCACTCGAAATCCTAAATGTGGAATGATAATTTGAAGTTCCTTTCTTATGTATATAAACTATAATAAAAAGTTATATGAATTCTTATTTTAAATATTCAATTGTTTTACTAAAGTTTTGTCCCTATATATATTGCCTCCGTTTTATATTGACCATTTTCACGATAGCGCCTTCTATAGACCTTTCTTCTCTGAACCTGAACTGGTTATTGCTGTTTTCCGTTACTCTGGAATATGTTTAACAATCTGCCGGTAATCAACTTCTCGAGTAATTACCTAAGACCAGCAGCAGCTTGATTGGCCTGTAGTTGTTTTGTGATCGATGTGGTTTTTCTCACCGCCCTAGTAATACTTGGTCAATTATTGGCCAAGATCTTTGCATTACCTCGAGCTCGATGTTGTCTAAGCCTGGTGCTGTAGCGTTGAGCACGGCGAATGGTTTGCTCGGTTGTGTCTGCTTCCTCGCAATCATTAGGCACGTGCCTTCTCAACCTGTTATGGCCCGACCACCACATTCTAGTACATTGGTACTAAGTACCTCTCAATATTTTTAAGCTGTTCTGTACTGAATTTGTATACAAAGCCCCATGGTTTTGTATTATCATGTTTCGTAATGAATTGTTCAAAGCTACTTTGGCTTGATAAATTAATGTTTTTAATGTATTCATTATAGCATGACACATAATGTCGTTTCTTTTGCGCATGCAAAAAAGGGTTTGTTTCTCTCTTATACAACTTTCGGAGTTTACGGACATTGATGGTAAGATCGTTTGAACACCACCATGTTTAGATGTTCTAGCACGTTTTCGAGGCAAACATTTGTCGTAGACACTAGTTATTCATTTGGCCATAACCCGCTCATCATCACCCGTAATTTCACAGCCTAAAACTTCCGTGTCGTGATCCCAAATCATTTGATTTTAATATGGTTAACTGTTTTGAACAGCTCAATTCGTTCACTATTGGACGAAATATGGCCGCAACACTTTTGCTACACTTTTTGATAGTTACACTTTTCGTTAAAAAGTTCATTTCGGTTCTTTTTATTGTAATAAATGTTGGCAATACCCTCTTTGGAACTTAATTAAGGTAAAGAAAAGAAATCTCAAAGCTTTAATATTGTCTATTGAAGATACATTTTCGTTTAATTTTATGATATAATTTTTTTTTAAATAAATTTCTTTAATAAATAAATTCTCCCCCACAACATATTTAGTTAACTTCCTTTGCATTATTTTGTTTTTGTTGTTATTTCGTTTTCGATATCTTCTTAGCGTACACGATTTAAGATTTTTCAATTAATTTTTTTTTTTCAATTAAAAATAGATAACGCACAGAGTCCATATAACAAGAAGTTTATAAATACCTTCTGGCATTTCATTATTATTAAAATAAATTAAACGCTTGTTCGCCTTGTACAGTAAAATGTTGTGCCTTTAAAATTAGTTTTTCGCACGGCCCAATTAGAAAATGGCCTCGCTTTCATACTCTCTGGTGTTCGTCTGCATGTACCAATTTAAAATCCCAATAGGGGACGACACTATTAATAATAAAAAAAAAATTATACTAACAATGTTAAGGAGATATTATATGAGTATATCACCTCTAGTAGTTCGGATGACAACCGTTTCGTATACAACTTTAAACGAATCTTTAAATTGCCTTAGTCATTTGAGGGAAAATGGGAAAATGAAATAAAAAAAAAACTGGAAAACATTTACATGAAATGAGAAAATTAATTTCAATTTTTATTAGAATCGTTTTTCCTTCGTATACATACATAGTCAAAAAAAGGGATTCAAAGAAATAAAGGAAGGAAGGAAACGGAACTTTTCGTTTTCTTGTGTGTGTGTGTGTGTTTGTGTGTATGTACTGTTATTTAGAAATAGGAAATAGGAACGGTTTCACCATAATATCTTGAGCCGGAAAAATTACTGAACATCTTGTATATACTTACGTACATACAATGCACTTAAATATTTTTGTGACGGTGCCGCACAAGAGAAAAAAAAATGAAAAATTACTTTTCATTACAATAAAAAAGAAAACCAGCGGTTGTTGATTTAACTGAATATTTAAGTTACTTTGTAATACCGCGAGGATTTTGAAGGGGTGTGGGCACATACAAACACCACCCCCTCGTTAAATATCATAATTTTATACATTATCGTCTCTTCATCTTTGGATAATGATGATGGTCTTAAATATTATAACAGCCGCAGCAGTAGCACCAGCAGCAACAACAATAGCGGCACAAAAATAGAAACCTTTTTGCTTTATGTGCTTTTTTTTATTGATCATTAACTGTGCGCGCGATTCCATGGATATTATTAGAGAATTTTGTCTTAAAAAGTGAGCGAAATATATGTCAGATTTAAATTTATCCTGGCAACTACTCGTCTAGTTGGGTATTTCAAGTATTTTTCTAAAATTAATTTATTGTGTTTTATGGTTTTTGGGTACAGTTAATTATAAATTAATTAGGACTGGATACTGCACGCCATAGTCCTGGTGGTGAATTGCAGTTAACAAAAGCAACATTACTAAGCTGTATCTTCCTATTTGAATACAATCGACTCTTCAGGCAATATGGAAATCGGCCTTCCTATCGGAAGATTATTTTTGTATATACAAAAGGCAAAGGGCGTAAATAAACGCATAAGTATCTTATATTATACCCAAAATCAGATATGGTTTGCCTAACGTGCTGGGAATTTCGTTTCAAGTTTGCATCATTATAAAGTAGTATTGCGAATCGCCAATATTTTGATAGATGACAACTCTCCCTTCCACGCACTTAATTGTCAGGTCGTCTAAAATTGTACTATGTGATTAAAATTTTGAGTTTCGACCTGTTCCTCGTCACGAACTTAAGTTTCTGATAACATTAATACATATTATTTAAGACGTATGCGCCCGGAGACTTTGGCAAGGGTGTACTACGATATCCCGGTTTTTAAAATCCCAGTGTTCAAAATTTCGGTTTTCAAAATTTCAGCTTTCTTTTCTTCTAGTTCTAAAGTCTTGATTTTGAAAATAATATTTTTTATTAATTCAGGTCGGCCGGACTAATAACATTTTAACATAAAAATAAGATATCTTGCCCAAAAATTTACTAGAAAAATTTGATTGTTTTCGAATATAATTGATATTAGGGGCGGAAGCCGAATGTCAAAATTCCACGTATCCATTCAGTGATACATTTTGGTGAAGGAAAATTTTATCAAGCAATTTCATTAATATTTGATAATAAAAAAAAATTACGAAATATTCCTAAAAACATATTAAAAAAAACTATACTTCCAAACACGAAAAGAAGGCCTTCAAGACATTCGGCCCTTCGACATATTCGGCCCTTCGTGATTTTGACCTTTGACATTCGGTCCTTCGACATTCAGCCCTTTGTTATCAACTGAATTGTTGAGGCTTCAATAACTCTCACGGGCACGCGGGAAGTCGCATCGCTCTTCCCCCTCCGTTTATGCCTGCGAGGGCCTTTAGCAAAAGATTCCTGGAGAGTGGGTTCAAAAGCATGTCGGGAATAAAGGATCAGTTTTACTAGTTTTATTCTAATGAATGGTTCGAATTCAAAACTGATTTTTTGATATATACAGTCGATAGGGGGAGATGGAACTTGACTATTTCTTTACTGATTATGTTAAAACTTTACAAGTAAGGTCTAAATGAGATTCTAAAATGATTTTTGGCTAAAACTCTAGAATATGGCTATTAGTGACAGAACTTGACTATTTGTTGACACATTATGATAAAATTCGACATGTGTGGTGGAAATAAGATTCTAAACTGTTTTTTGACTGAGTTCTGAAATATATCGCCCTTTTTGTCGAGATACACAGAGCTTTATCAAAAAATCATTTCATTATCCGATTTAGATCGGGTTAAACATAATCGATTAAGAAATTGCCTAGTTCCATCCCTAATGACATTATCTCAGAATTTTATCGCAAACATTATTTTAAAATCAGATTTAGATCCCACATGTCGATTTTCGACATAATCGGTTAAGAAATTGCCAGGTTTCATCCCTATCCTCCTTATTCCAGAATTTTTTCAAAAGGAGGACCCACATGGACCAACATGTCGAATTTCAACTAAATCGGTTAAAAAATGGCCTAGTTCCATAGCGGTGGCCATATTTCAGAACTTTATCAAAAAATCATTTTAGAAATACATTTCCATCGCACGTGTAAAATTTCAACCAAATCGGTTTAGAAATGGCCTAGTTCCACCTCCATTGGTCGCTTTTTCGAAAAATCATTATAGAATCCCATTTCCATGGCACGTATCGAATTTCAACAAAATCTGTTAAGAAATAGCCAAATACCATCCGTGTTAGCCGTTTTCTAGAACTTTATCGTAAACTCATTTTTGATTTTTGTCAACAAATCATTTAAGAGTCCCATTTTGCATGTCAAATTTTAAAAATTCGACCCAGGATTTCATAAAAATCGGGATATTTTTTTTATACAAAACCGACATTTTGAAAACCGAGATTTTGAAAGCCGGGATTTCGTTACACACCCCTTTCGCAAACTCGTTCCATATTGGAGGCATCGTTTTATTTTCTCGTTTACCATGGTAAAAACGTTTACGGTCATCGGTAGGTACAATATGAAGTCCTTCTTGAGCCGTGGCCCTGGATAAGGCTAAGTAGACCAAAGGTTGCGATGTGTCTTACTGTTTTTGTAAATAATTTTATTAAACGTCCCGCCTTGCGATTTGTAAATTGTCAACGCCCTGGCTGGTTTTAGTAGAAGATGGTTTCTTTTAACATAAAACGATTTATTTCGATTGAGAGAAACTGCTGCGGATCTACAATTGATAGGAATCGCTGCTCCATTGCATTTGCAGAGCCAGCCGTTTTTCCACGTGTTTTGGCACCGACGCATTAGGATAGGAAAAAGAAGCTAAACCCGTAGAGCTCTATTTTGATCACCCAATTCAACGTGTGCCAATTTGCCTGCTGCCCAAATAGTGGTTATGACCCATCAGCAACGTCGATTTTTGTGGTTATTATGTAGGGTTTATCTATAACGAAAATAATTTCGTTTTCGTTTCGTTCACAGCTGCACGTTGCAAGCTCCTTGTCAACCTGCACACTGACATGGACGGTGGGTCGGCGCTGAATTCTGCACTCCAACAGACGGCCTAAGTTGTGTTTATTAACATGACCGATCGTAATCGATGAAGAAAATTCTCTCCGCCTCTGTTGGGGTTCGAACCCAGTACCTCCCGGTTCAAGTGCTGAAGCTTTAACCACTGCGCCACTTTGACGGTGAACAACCATATAATATGTCGTACCAGCTCAAATTTCTTTGCGTTTGCCTTTCTCATGAGTTCGAGAACCTCTGGAGTCTCCATCATGTTGTTTTTCTTCCTCAATATTGCCCCCAGCTTATTCATCGTCGCTACTATACGTCATCGTTTATTCCTGAATTCGGATCTTGAAGACGGTGGATGTATTTATAAATATTATGAATCTTCCAATTTAACTTTCAAAATTTTTTAATAAAATTACAATTTTATCAAATTTTCACTAATTTGCATTTTAAAAATATTAACACTGTAAATTCAATATGGCGGCTTTTTGAATCCTTTTGTATCCAATAGGAATCATATTTTCGCCAAATTTTCTTCACCACCAAGTCGTATGTATATGTCTTATTTTTTGTTAAAAACTTTATGGGCTCTGATTCTGTGAAAAAAAATTAATTGAATTTTATAATGAAATCTAATGTTCTGTTGGCTAGAGATGATCGTTCTTTTCAATCGTTTGAAAGGTTTTTAATCTAGTGGACGTCCATTATTTTTTTTTATCGCATTCTTTAAGAGCTTCAAGGCGCGATCCTCTGTCCTGATCTATTATTCTGAATTTCCGATTTTCTTGTTTAAGTAATTTAGACCGGTGACTGGAACATTTTCATGTATCACCCTCACTCAATTAAGCAAAAAAAACCTAACGTGAATTTCTTGGGAACTTTGAATTTAGAATTCAAAGTTCTGGGGTGAGAAATTGGTACTTTGAAAAAATATAAATTGTTGACTAAAAATAGCAAATAAATCAAGAAAACCCGAGAATAGATTTTCAGCTGTGAAACACTTTTCTTAGAAAGCACATTTAGTTTTCTCAAAAGTATAATCAGCGTTGTCCAACTTCACGGTATTCGCGGGCTAAATAATTTTTTAATAGTTTAGTTGGGCTAACATATTTTTTAGTACCATTTTACAAAATAAAGCTAGTATTACTGAATCACCCCGGCGTTGCACGGGAGAAATAAGAATTATTTTGAACTTCGATTTTTAAAATAAAGTATAGTAATGTTGAAAAATGTTGTCCTCCAGATTGTTGCAGATTTACCATTCGCTAAAAAAGTGTTTTTTAAAAAAATTTCTGTGTGTGAGTGCGTGTGCGGTTTCGTGCAGATTAAACGTCTATAGCTTCTCTACGCCCAGACGAAACCGTGCAAAAATATTGCCTTTCATTTATATGGCCAACTTCCGTGATCGATCACTTGGAACTTTCAGAAACCATTGTTTATATAGGGGTGAATTTCTCGAAGTCCATCTTCAGATTTCTATAAAGGTTATCATTTCTTATATACCACGGTGTGTTAAACATTCCAAGTAGGACTTTGCTTTGAGCTGACTGCATATTGGCATTCGTTTTCTTTGTACAGCCCCAGAGCTGAAAATCGTAAGTCCACACAGGTTTTAGAATTTGCTGGTATAGTAGCAATTTATTATGTAGAGTTAGCTCAGAATTCTTTCCTAAGAGCCAATCCACCTTTATGCATTTAATAATTATTTCTTCTTTTTTTCTTTTTGACATGCTCTCTCCATTTTAGTTTCGCGTCTAGATTCGTGCCTAGATATTGCCATGTTTTGTTTTGACAGATTTTGTTTCGTTAAGTTTTACTCGCCGCCTCTTTGTATCGGTACTGACAATATTAGTAGCTCTTTGCAATTTGCTTGTCGATCGATTCTTCTATGCAATCAGTGACTGCTAAGATGGCCGTATCATCAAAACGCTAACTAGTGATACTCCTGCTGATATTTTCTTTATTTCCGACTATTCGTAAGATTTCTTTCTTCTATTACTGGTTTGAGTCTTTTTAGGAGTAGTTTTTCGAATATTTTTAAAATTGTCGGAAGTGGTTTATTTGGTTTAGATATCATGATTAGTCTTCATTGATTTTGGACATGTTTAAGTGTGAATATTGCGTTAATTATTTAGAGGAGTTTACGTAGTCCTGCTTCAGGAAGCATTAATTAAGTTATATTCTGGAGATTTTTTTTACATTTAGGCTAAGTTGTATTTCCATTTTTAGTTCTTGTAATGTGGCAGGTTATATAATGTGTACCTATCCACTGTATTTGCAGGTGGTATGTTTTCATCTGCTGTTTGTCTAGGTAGAGCCTGGAACGTGTTCTCGAGGTCGTTTGCAAACAAAGTAGTTTTCTACTTTGCACTTATATTCCATGTTCTATCGTAATTCTGAACTGGTGGAATTTGAAGTTTGGGACGTTTTAAACTTTTTGTTGCTTTTCAAAGGAAATACTCGGTACTTTTTCCCCGGTAAGGCCACTTAAGTATTCATTAGTGGACTTCGTTCTTGATTTCCTTAATAAGCAACTCTAGCTTATTGGACAAAACATTTAGAGTTGTTTTATATTCTGGCAGTCGACTTCTTTGCCAAGTTTTTCTTTCTTTCTGCTTCTAGAGTATAAATAACATTTCGGCACATTCCCCTTGAAATTAAAGGGGACTCCACTCCACGCCGCTTCCTGTATGTTATCATTAAATTATTCTAGTTCTTCTTCTAGCTGCAACTTCTTACTGGAATTTTTTTCAGTACGTTTTGTTAGTGGTTGTCCAAAATGGACATGTTTTCTTAACAATCGTTGCACTGATTGTCATAATAACAGGTATGTGATCCGACATAAGCCCCTTTCTAGGTGTATTTAGTTTTCGTCTATTCAATTCGTGATAAAGAAGTATATGAGATCGGGGATTTTCTTTCTCTCCGAGAGCCAATAAGTTGGTTGGTCCTCCGAAATTCAGATTGAAAATTTCAATAGATTTAAATAGTGTGCAATAGTCTTCCATAATTAGGGTATGTCTTGGGGTGCAATGTATTTATGATACACTATATGCTTTAGTGTTATTTAAACAGGATGGGCCATAAGTCACTGAATATTGTATTTTTGATATAATTTTTTTATTTTTTAATTGAAAATAAATAATTTTGATTACAAAAGATAGTTTTAATCATGAAGAGTTTGCTGTTGTTGTTGTTGCAGTCCTTGCGGGTTATTTGCGTATACATGATCTTTCAAATATCCCCATAAAAGGAAATGTGGTGG
This sequence comes from Nephrotoma flavescens, assembly GCA_932526605.1. Classification (NCBI taxonomy): domain Eukaryota; kingdom Metazoa; phylum Arthropoda; class Insecta; order Diptera; family Tipulidae; genus Nephrotoma; species Nephrotoma flavescens. Next base: position 209,940,328 of record OW052221.1, on the reverse strand, counting down.
TGTTAAGTTGGGTGATCGTGATGGCCAATTAACATCTCCAAACGATACGGTTACCAAAAACCGTTCGCAGCAAATTCATTGTTTCCCTTGCAGTATGGGACGTAGCTCCGTCTTGTTGAAACCACGTTTCTTGAGTATTAACTAGTTCAGGAAACAACAAATTTTCTAGTTCAGGAAACAACAAATTTTCTAACTAGTTCTACTGCCCTATTCCTGAATACGATACGAAAACGAAAATACAAAATTCATATTTGAATTGAATCAGACTCGTACGATTCTATTTAAAATTGAATAGGAATCTTGTACTTCCGTTTTCGTATCGTATTCTGGAATAGGGCCCCTGGACATTTGAGGCTGAGTGGCACGTTTACGAGTCGATGTTTCAGGGTTCTCATTTACGCTCTCCCAAACTCGTCCGATATTATCTTGGTTTCGTGCTTCCACTCCGAGATAATTCACTAACAGATCCCGATGACTGAAAACGAGCGACTAGATTGCGTACTTGATTTCGTGATGGTGCATTTCTGGTGTTAAAAAAATTTCGAAATTTTCTTTCAGTTTGAATTATTGAATTTAAAATAAAACACAACAATTTTCGCTCGTTCCTCAATCGTATACATGGCTACTGAATCTCGCAAATGTTGTTTCTAATACTGAAAAATAAAAAGAAAAAAAAAATACAAAATAAAAAAATTATATCAAAAATACAATGTTCAGTGGCTTCAGATGACGAGTTACATAATTTTTGTTTAATTTTAAGATGTATAAAGTGTTTGACTTGATCCTTCTCTTGCCCTTCCTGTCGAATGAATGGCGTCATCTATATCCATATTTTTTAAGATATGAAGTTGTTTTAAAGTGGGTTTTTTCGGTATGTAGAAATATTTTTTATGGGATATGTTGCATTACACCTTTTAGTGGTATGTGTCACATTTAGTAACCACCAAAATGATATATTTGTGGATTAAATTGCGAATAACAAAATTTTGCCTTTTAAACGATATCCAGCAGAATTATAGCGAAATCCCAAAAAATGTAGCTGCCAGCAGCGCCATGGCGGTAGTTTGGGGTACTAAGGTGCATCAGTTAAATTTGAGATGCTCTTGAAAATGTTTTCAATTGTATGCAACACGTATATATTCTATAATAATGAATAATTAGCAACCAGCAGAAAAGCGGTGGATTTGTGAACTAAAGTGCTGGTAACAAAATTATATTCTGATACTGACTGATTTCAAACGAACAGCCAGATGATTATATATGGGTATATATATATGGGTAATATTCGTGGTAAATCGACTGATGTAAGGCAAATGATTTGCTTGTCTCTCATTACGTTCACTTTTTGCTAGAGCAGTGGCTTATGGTTAGTGTATATACTCGTACGGTGAAGTTTTGATCTTTGATGAAATTGCTAAAATATTTTATTGCTTGATATGTGGTTGGTAATTCACAGTCTTCATTGTAACAACCATAGTAACAGTTTTCGATATACTACTAAATTTTAACTCCGACGGTGGTTTTCGCTTCGAACGGTCGTGATACTGAGTTTATTGTCGTTCAACAGATGAAGTAATAACCTGATGTTTTCCAATTCATTGATTCATGCAGGTATTGGCAGAATTCCATTAGCAGTGATTTTGTGGCTTAGAGAATCGAATTAGCTCCAATCAAAATTTATTTTTAAATTTTTTATTTTTTACTTGTGTTGAAAAGTTGGTCCAAGTGCAGTAAGCGTTGTTCTAGGTTTTTCGATGCCACGAAGTGTGAAATCGAAGTGGAGATTTTGAAACACTTCGGAGAAAAAAAATGTTGAAAAGTTTGTCTGATATTTATTAGACTGAATGCGGTATGGGTGTAAATTTAAACAGGTCAATTGGTGCCTTGAGAAACAACCTCGTGTTAACTTCAACTCAAGTTAAATATCGGTTAAATATCTCGTTTGTTAAATTTTCAGGGTAGCCTACACATACTAGTTCGGACGTTCTTATGGTTGATAATCGCTGTCGAGTATTTTAACTCAAATGGAATGCGTTTAGCTGCGCTGTATTTGGTTTTTCGTAGATACTGTCATCTACACTACCAAGAGTTTCCACAAGGGAATCGTGTCGGGCTGCGATGCTATTCGGGCTGCTATTCTAATTAATGCTGCTCGTCCATCACAAGCGTTTAGAGTTACGTTAAAATGTATATAGGCTATAGTTTCGTAATACATCATAAGGCTTTTGATGGCCGCCAGTCCTAAATATCGTGGCCGGTTAGCAATGGTTATAGGTGTCGTTATTCTGATGTGATTGCATATTTTAACAGTTTTGCCTGACGTATTCGTAGTTCTTGAAACTCATTCACTTTTATGGGGATCCTAATAAATTTATTAAAAAAGTAGCATTCACAACTGCGCCATTAGTTGTTTATTGGCGGATTAAAATATGTATTCGTGTTGTTAAATCACCCCACTGACAAAAATGCATCATCACCTCACTGTATGGTATTAAGATTTTGTCAGCACACAAATCGCAAAGTAAATATTCCATCAATTATTCTCATTTCGAAAGGTTTTTAAAAAATTCATATTAGTTACTACGTCTACAGCAATAATTACACACATATTAAAACATACAACACAATGTGGTATAGTACGGTATAGGTACAGAAATCAGGCAAGTAAGCAAAAAATATTGCGGTAACAAAATTAATGACCCCGATAGAGTTAGGAGAATTTTTTTCGGGTGATCATCATCCTTCCTCTCGAAATGGGATGTTGTTGTGTTTTCCGGGCGAAATATAATTTACAAATTTATAGTTTGGGTTTGTTGTTATTTTTATGTGTACATAAAACGCAAAGTAGTAATTTTGTCGTTGTTCTTGTTGCTGTTGCTGAACTATACGTTTACCATTTTTATGTTGTGCTTGCTGTGTGTGGATGTATACGTATGCTGATTATGTATGTAACTTTTTTGGATTATTAACTGAAATAGAAATGATTTAATTTAAAATACGAATTGGTTCACTCACGAATTGTTGAAAATTTAAACAACTTAAGAATTTAAAAAATAACATCGCACACATGAAGCGGTTAGGTTTGTTTATACAAAATATTCGTGGGTACACCATGGCCGCATACCACCGCTAACCACTTTGTATTATTACAAATTTATTTATACCACATTTTGAAATTTTATACCGAGTGTATGTTCATAAACTATTTCACAATATATTCCATTTTTATGTTTATAACTTTTTAATATTATGTTGTATTTTCTTTTGTAACATTTGATCTCTGGTATCCCTCTCTTCCTCTCCAAGCCAGTATGTCTCATGCAGCAGCAGTGTGTTCCTTTCAGCAGCTCTGAGGTCTTGCTACCTCGATAATGAGGCAGCCAAATCCCTCAATGGGATGTAGCACAATTTTTTGCCTTAGTTGTGTCAACTGAGACTTAGACTGTCATCAGATCAAACTGTATGCTTTTTCTGTATCAATGCAAAGAAAGTGAAAAATGTACCACAACAAACAACGAGTAAAATAGAGTACCTAGATGCCCTCAGGCCGCGTCTTAAGAAAATTACTCAGTTTATGTAAATGACATTCCGTATTGTGAACATTAGCAAGCAATCTTAATATTAGCATATTAGCAGATGTATACATGGTCTGCAAAAGAAGCTACATAGTCTTAGCTCAAGAGACAAACAATCCGAATGGAAAACGGAAAGTTGAACAATCAGCTAATGTTAGCAACAGCAAGTACGTCAAGACATCAATGATAGAATTGAAAGTATAGATTTCTGAGTAGAATATTAAATACGAGGCTTGAAAATTAACATAACGGAATGGTACATGACAGGTATTTTGTAACATTACATAATATAACCTAAAATTTTAATTTTTGCATCCATGCAGACTCCTGTGTTCCCTTGTCAAACTTGACAATTTATTCAAAACAAAATCAAAAACACATTAACAGAAAAAAACAATTCACCGAAAACGAAAATTGATCAGAAACCTCAATCCATCTCATATAGAAAACTACAATTCACAGAAAAAATAATTCACCGAAAATTCTTTAAACAGCTTGCATTAAATAACAGAAAAATCTGGAATACACGGTAATAGTTCGATGAATTGACATTTACGTTTTCGGAGAATCGTCGTTTTTGGTGAATTATCGTTTTCGGTAAAATGTCGTTTTCGTTAAACGAGCCGATATAATGTAGTGTAGCACATATCCAGATGCAAATCAGGTAAACAATTTCATTTTCAATCAGTAATTTTATTTTATTTATTTTTTTGGGTTTAACCTTGATCTACTGAAAGCTGCACACCTCAAGGCGATAACCTCATCTTCCAAGCTCCCCAAACCGTAATAATGACCAGAACGCTCATTGCTTGCCACTATTCGCAGAGATTCAGACGTTGCGCTTGTCGTCCCATCTACAAGCCAAATTAAAGTAGCTATGAATTCCGTCAGTGAGGTTTGTAATGAAATAATGAAAAAGTTAAAACGTTTTAGCAGTAAAATGATGCTTCAGCGATTAATAATGAAAATGATTGAACGGTAGCACGACAACTTACCGACAACGAATTCACAAGAAAATTTATTGAAGTAATATCACCAAAAACGAAATTTCAGTGAAAACGGCGAACCACCGAAAAAGAGACTCCACTGAAAACGATATTTCACCGATAACTGCAATTCACCGAAAACGACAGTTCGCTGAAAAGGAGAATTCACTGAAAATGCAAATTAACCGAAAACACGATTAAACGAAACAAAAATCAACAATTCACCGAAAGCGATTTTCACCGAAAACGGTCATTCACTGATGCCCAGAAACCGTATTTTTCTTCATTCCTTTCTCCGTTTACGGGTTTTAATTGCGACTGAAACAAATTTTCGGTGCAACCACACTAACACAAACATAAATGAAATAAAAAAAATTTCAAGGCAATTTTATTTTCGAAAGAGCAGAACCAGTGCATCTAGATACTAATGGCCTCACTGCTTTAAACATTTTGCTATATGACGTCATTTTATGTCGACGATTTCAATCTTTGGTATGGCATTAAAGTCAAATAAATGATCCCAGTTTTTTATATTTGGTAAAAAATAATTTACATATTATATTATTATCAAAATATGATTAAATGTTATGCATTTATTTAGACATAAATTTGATGACGCAACAAGCAGTATTGCCTTGTCTTCTAGGTACATTGGCAGAACAAAACAAAATAAAACACACATACATATACATTATCTAATTCGACTAGTTGGCCTTGAAAAAATAATCAAAATCAACGAGAAATCTCGTGTGGAAGGCAGTTTCTCAAATTCCAAATTTCCAAAAATAAATATTCCGAAAAATATCCCAAATCACCTTTTGTAAATTTTTGATTGTTTGTCCGAAGGAATTAACCTCAAAAAAGACGGCATTTTGCGAAATTTTTTTCGCCAATAAAATTGTTGTGGTATGGCCCTTGAATTCCACAGTGAAATTATTTTTTTCGGTAAAAAATTCTGGGAAACCAAAAAGAGAAGAGTATACTAAAACTACTTTAGAACTGACAAAGACTTTTGTTTCCTTTTTTGTAGCAAAATTTATAGTCAAAATAGTGACAGATTTACCAACAGAGGTACCGTAGTTTTCCATTTTGTGTTTATCGAAACTCAATTTTCTAAATTTTGGTGCCTACGTGTAGGTAGCGGCAAAAATAATAATCCCGCATTTGTTTTTTTTGACATTTCGCTATAATATTTTTTAACTATAACGTTGTCGTAGTGTGCGAAAAATATTTCTTATCGTAAAATATTGTTTGAAGATGTGTTAAAAATGTTGCGCTAAAAAGTATTGAGGTTCATACTTTTTATGGTAACATTTTCCCCGCTAACCCTAGCAAATTTTACTGAACATTTTTTTGTCTCTTTCTAACAAGTAAAGGATTAATATTTTTATCTCGTGTTAATTTTACTGAAAAAAAATTGTTTCACTGTGGAATTCATTGAAAACAAAATTCAGTGAAAACGACTATTCACTGAAAACGACAATACACTGTAAATGACAGTTTACCGAAAACGACAGTTCATCGAAAACACAATTTATCGCAAAAAGCAATTTAGCAAATCGACAATTGGCCAAAACGGGAGTTTCCGAAAACGATAATTCACTGAAAATAGTTCAAGTTACTCAAATTTGTATATTGTATTGGGGTTACCATAATTAGCCGAAAAAAATGAGATTTACCAAAATGTCGATTGTTTTTTTCTCGGACCATCCGATATTTCTTGCTCAAAGTAGCAGCTTCTGTATTCCTCAAAATTAATTTAAATTTAATATGGCGACTTAGTCGAAATTCGACTCGAACTTTCTGATATATTTGTTCGATTTAATTTCTGTTCATGTTCTCGGAGTCAACCATGTGCACAGATTTATCAAAATTTGTGTTTAAAATTTTTTATTCTGTATTGTTTAATATTAAATTTATAAATTAATTTCAGTGTTCTTAAGTTTAACTGGTGAATTAAATGCTGAAAATTTCTCGCTCTCTCTCTCTCTGGCTTTCACATCCCATGAAGGGATTTCGCCGTCCGCACAATGGTCCTCCATCCATCCCGATCCATTGCTCTCGTCCTCCAGTTTCAACATCCTAGTGCTCGTAGATCTTGTTTGATGTCGTCACGCCAGCGTTGTCGGGGTCTTCCTCTACGACGTACTCCGGCTGGTTGTTGGTGAAACACTTTATTTATCATTCGTTGTTGTGGGGAGCTTGTAACGTAGCCGAGCCATCTCACTCGATTGGATTTAATGAATCCGATGATATCGCTGCCTCCGAGGAGTTGCTTTATTTCGTGATTCATACGAATCCGATATTCGTTGTCCGCAACTTTAATTGGACCAAAAATTGTGTTGCTAGATATTTGGTTTTACTGCTGTTCACCTCCAAACCAAGTCTTCTTGCGCAGTGATCGAGCGGTATGAAACTGTCTTTGATATCGCTAGGTCTTCGACCAAGAAGCGCGATATCATCTGCATATCCAAGAATTTGGCCGGATTTATTAAATATACTGCGCGAAGTTTCGATGTTGCTTTTTCTCACTACGTACTCAAGCGCCAAATTGAACAGCAAAGGCGCGAGTGCATCACCCTGTCGAACGCCAGATGTTATTTCAAAGGAGTCTGACACAGTTCCTTCAATTACGATTCTACACACAGACCCAGACGTTGTTAATTTACACAGCGAATCGAGTTTCTCTAGGATTCCTAGGCATATGAGCGCGGCCCATAGGTTGTCGCGGTTTATACTGTCATATGCCTCTCGGAAGTCTATATATATTTGATGTATGGTTATGTTGTACTCCCAACATTTTTCCAAGATCATCCTCATGGTAAAACACTGGTCCGTGGTTGATCGGTTGGGTCGAAAACCACATTGATAGTCGCCAATGATGTTTTCGGCGAAAGGGATGAGTCTGGCAAGTACAACATTATAGCCAACACTTTGTAAGCAGCGTTCAATAGAGCTATGCCACGATGGTTTTCACATTTAAGACGGTCGCCTTTTTTATACAACGGACATATGAGCGCGGTCTTCCAATTCTCCGGCAGCTCTTCTTGGTCCCAAATATACAGCCGACGAGATCGTATGGATTTATTGCAAGAGTAGCGCCTCCGAGTTTAATCAATTCTGCGGGGATTCCATCGAGACCGGGTGCCTTTCCGTTTTTCAATCTACTAATAGCTGCGTCTACTTCCTCTACCGTGGGATATTCGACAAAGACCTCTTCACCTGGAGGAGATATTGCTCTAATGGGGGTTACGTCGTCATTCCGATTTAGCAGATTTTGAAAGTAGGTTTGCCATACTGAGAGAACATGAGCCACGTTTGTTCTCACCTCTCCATTCCCGTCTTTAATGGCTGTACTTCTTGGGTGGAAGTTTTTAGTGAGATTCCTGGCGTTGGCAAAACAGTCCCTTGAGTTTCCTAGTTCCGTTTGGAAGCTGATGTTTTCGATGCATAATCTCATATGTTCGCGCTTCTTTTGTCGAAGGTATTTAGTCGTGGCTTTCCTAGCGCGGAAATATTCTGCTAGAGTGCTTCTAGTATTGCGAGCCAACCATTTTTCACGAAGCGTTCGTTTATTTTCGACGACCCTACGGCATTGGTCATCGAACCAATCATTGCGGGGCCTCGTAGGTTTGCTCCTGGATGTTAGGAGGAGCTTCTTCATTGTTATGAGGCCGGTCTAAATAATTAGTGACAGCTGATTGGTAACTCTCCAATGACGCTTGGTCTTTTAGAGCATCGATATTCCATCGAACGGTCTTTTGTGCTTGTCTGTTAAACGTAGATGACAGTTTGCACTTATATTTAAATATGACAATTTAAATATGATCGCTGTCCATGTCTGCACCTCTGTAAGATCTAACGTCAGATATGTTGGTGGAGTGTCTCTTAGACACCATGACGTGATCGATTTGATTTTCCGTTCTCCCATCATTCGATCTCCACGTTACTTTGTGGATTCCTTATGTGGAAATAAAGTACTTGATACAACTAAGTTGTACGTTATTGCCACGTCGGTGACTCGTTGGCCGTTGTTATTACTAGTTAGGTGCAGGCTGTTAGGACCGGTGTGCGACCGGTTTTTGCATTAAAGTCGCCCACGATGATTTTAATGTCATTGTGCGGTATGTTATTGATAACTTCCTCCAGTTTGACAAAGAAAAGATCTTTGATATCATCTGACTTATCTTCGGTGGGTGCATGCACATCAACGATCGTTATGTTAAATTTCTTAGTGCTAAGTCTGACCGTGCATATCCGCATGTTAATAGGGCGGAAATCGATGATATGATGCTTCACGCGCCGATGGATTAGGAAGGCAACTCCAAATTCTCCTCCGTTCTGATGGCCGCTGTAATGAAGAGTGTAACCATTGGTGGTGTCATGGATCCCACTCCCAGACCATCTATGCTCTTGTAGTGCAAGCACGTCTAATGTGTAACTCTTTGCTTGGTTCGATAGGTTCTGAAGATCTCCAGGTCTTAAGAGGCTAAGCACGTTCCATGTTCCCATTTTTAAAGCGTTGTCCGTGTACATTTTCCGAGGTCGAGTTTGTAATGAATCCGAGGCCTTTGATTAGGGTTCATAACTTAACTGTTTTTTATGAGGGATGGTTGTTGGCCTTCCGCTCGACCCGCTTGTTACGTGTGTGGGTCACGTACTGGTGAATCTTGAGGCATCCAGTCCTACCTTGAACACATTTATATAGCGAGCCGCTTGATACAAGACAGACGCCCGCTTCAGCCGCTCCCAACCTGGAAAACAGACGCTGGTTTGGTATTAGTTTTGAGGCGCCAATGGTTCGCCCTGATATGTAGTATCCATGACTATAAACAGGATTTAGCTGCTCGTCTCCACTACACCGCCTGATTCATTTAGAGTTACCCAGAGAGCACCGCGAGGAGGTATGAATCTCGGACTTCGCTCCCCAAATGCTGAAAATGGTTCACGGATAAATTATTACTAAGAGCGACGCTTCTTTGCGTGATCGCTATAACGTGCTGAATTTGACCGATCAAAAGTAAAATACGCTTAATAACTACATGATGAGCCATCTGTTAGTCCGTTTTTCATTTATATATAAAACACACATTTTGGGATAAAAAGTCAAATATTTTTACCATATTGATAAGGAAAGGTGGTTCTATGCCGGGTCCCAAAGTGTCCACGATTCTTTTCGAAGAAAATAAAAAATTGTGATGGAACTGAAAATGGCCATTGACGCTCTTTACCAGAGATCTTGACTCAGGTTCCGATAGGGCCTCTAATACATATTTAAATTTCTCATCCGATAAGCCTTTGTGTGATATCCCAACCCGGGTTCCAAAGTGTCCACAAATTCTTTTCGAAGAAAATCAAATTTGTCTTGGAACTGTAAATGGCCATTAACACTCCTTGCCAGAGATCTTGACTCAGGTTCCGATAGTGCGTCTAATAGATAATTAAATTCCACATCCGATGAGCCTATACATGGTCCCCCGACCCATGTCCCAAAGTGTTCACGATCTTTTTTCGAAGAAAATCAAATTTGTGTTGGAACTGAAAATGCCCATTAACACTCCTTACCAGAGATCTTGACTCAGGTTCCGATAGTGCGTCTACTAGCTAATTAAATTCTGAGCCTATACATGATCCCCCAACCCATGTCCCAAAGAGCTCACGAATTGTTTTCGGAGAAAATCAAATTTGTCTTGCAAGTGAAAATGGTCATTAACACTCCTTACCAGAGATCTTAACTCATGTTCCGATAGTAGGTCTAATAGTTAATTAAATTTCTCATCCGATCGGCCTATATATGAGGCCCTAACCCGGGTCCCAAGGTGTTCACGAATTCTTTTCGAAGAAAATCAAATTTGGCTTGGAACGGATAATGGCCATTACACTCCATACCAGAAGATCTTGGCTCAGATTCCGATAATGGGTCTAATAGATAATTAAATTTCTCATCCGATCGATCTATATATGACGCCCCAACCCGGGTCCCAAGAAAATCAAATTTGTGTTGGAACTGAAAATGATCAGTAACACCCCTTACCAGAGATCTTGACTCAGGTTCCGATAATGCGTCTAATAAATAATTAAATTCCTCATCTGGTGAGCCTATACATGATCCCCTAACCCGGGTCCCAAAGTGTTAACGAATTTTCGAAGAAAATCAAATTTGTCTTGGAATTGAAAATGGCTGAAAATATATGAAAATATATAATTAAAATCCTCATCAATCTCCGGATTGCTGGATCATATATAGGTTACTATATATGATCCAGCAATCCGGGCCCCAGTGTTCACGATTTTTTTTCGAAGAAAATCAAATTTGTCCTTTCCGACCAAATGGCACAGTGGTTAAAGCTTTGGCGTTTAGATCGGGAGGTACCGGGTTCGTATCCCGATATGAGCAGGATGCAAAACGGGAATTTTCATCATCAGATTACGATCTAAAAAGGAACACAACTATCACCCCCTGTTGGTGTGCAAAACTCTTGGGCTGACCCAGCTTCCATGTCATTATAGGCTGGCACGGAGCTATTGTGCAGATGGTAATGAAAAATTGGACCTATAGCCGTACGTACTCGATTTGGCAGGCGACTGCGTAAGGTAAGGATGGAAAAAGCGAACTGCGAAAGAGTTGGGGGTGCTTCGGTCCCAGAACAGATTGAAAAAAAAAAATCTCTTGGACGTGAAAATGGACATTAACACTCTAAGTAAAATTGCTTATTATCTCAGTATCTCAGTAGGACGTCCCTTTCGACCAAAACTCTCACGTAATTTACGAAATGGTGTTCTTTTTGAACGATTATTTTCATAATAAATTTTTGCATTTTTGCGTTGTTAGCGACTCCAAAGAAATCTGTCAACATTTTTTTTAGAACATATAACATTAAGTACTAAAATTCATCGATTGAAAGAAGAACCAACAGATGGCCCACCCTGTAGTATAAGAAACGTTTTAACCGGATTTGTTAATTGTTATAAACGTCACACTGATTAAAAATTGACATAAATTCAAGGTCGATTATCGATAAAGCGTTTACGATAAATTGGAATCCCCCAAAACTGGGATGTTGTTTGCGACTTTCTACAATTCCGTTTTTAATTTAATTTGTAATAAAACCTGTCAATCATGAATTTTTATTTAAATGCAAAATAGGATCTAGAGCATAAAATGTGTAATTTTAATTCAATTGTAAATGTGATTGTGTAGAGAGCATAAAAATAAATATGTTTCCACTGTTCTCGATGTGAGATTGTATTATAAAAATTGGCTTACGGATTTTAACGAATGTATAGCCGAAAATTGGGTTGGCCATAAAATGTTAAGAGATAGTTTTCATCTGCGGAATATCAAATGAATATTTTTTTTGGGTTCTATCGATTTTTTTCGTTTATGAGATTACGTGCGATAAGCTCTTTTATTAGATTTATATTAAACGTCCTAAATATTCTAATGCCCTGGATATAAAACGCACAAAAAACACATTTTCGGAACTTCATTAATTTGAAATTCAGAAATTACATTCAATTTTTGGCTTTTTGCGATTTAATCTAAATTATTTTTTTCGATTTTGTTGTATGTACATAATTGAGAATCGAAATCAATATGGAGATTGGTTGGCACATAATCAAAACATTAAACCATTTATATATGGTTCTCATTCAATATATGAGATTTGTTCGCTTCTTCATATGTAACTTTTGTAATCACCCTTTGGCGGCAGCAGCGCGCAGCTTCATCCTTTTAGTATATGATATATAAATCTTGTATCTCTCATATTCGTATGTACGTACGTACATAATATAGAGATATATATTAGTTATACATATTTCACCTACTACCACCCCCCGATCGTACACCAGATACCGTACATATAAAAAAGTTAACACACAGCTCAGCACAACATGTATTACACAAATTAAACGAATGAATGGGAAAACATTAACACAACACACCAGCAACAACATAACATAACATATAAATATGAAGCCGTGCTTTCACATTACATATATATGTTTTATGTGACGACTGTATGCTTTTTAGTGAATGTAACTGTGTGTGTGTGTGTGTGTATGTGTAGTACTCATACGACAAGGATATTATAACGAATAAAATTACGTAAGATAAAATATTATAAGATTTTTTTCACTTGGTACGTAATCAAAGCGAACAAAAATTTTTTATGGTAAAATACATAAAAAGATAGATCGCTTCCCGTGGGAGAATCTGTATAACATCCAACATATAGTTTACGAACGAGAGACACGAAAAATGTAAATTTGCAAGGTTCTAAACCGTGGCGAACACAGAGCAGACAGAACACAAATTTTACAGTTTTAAGGTTGTTGAATTTATTGCCTAGGTAACTCTTTAACCTGCAACATATTGCGTTTGTTGTTTAATGTACATCTTTATTATCACAAAAAAATTATATACAAACCAACGTTATCTAATCCTTGACCCAAAATGGTTTTGAGTAGGGTTGCCGGCGTGCGCACTTTAAACATGTTTTATGATGAGGTGGTACCTATATAATGATGGGTGCACGCTAAAAATATGTACGAGTATGCAAATATAATTCATCTTATTCTTCATTAAAATATCTAAGAAAATATTTCCAACAAAACTGTATACACTTGAGAGAATCAGACACTTGAGATCGCAAACAATAAAAAGTATGTTGCGTTCTTTATATTACTATTGTGTATATGTGCTCGTATAATGATACACTCCAATGTACGTCGATATATTTGCGAACTCAAGACTTTTAATGTATAGAACAGTGTGTTTGTCTTTATGCCAAACAGAAATAAATACTTAAGATAAGATGTCGATTGTTTCCAGTTATTTATTGTTATTATTTAAATAATTGAATTAGCATGATTTCATCTAAATCTTATTGTTATTTTATTATGTTTGGTGTCGCCAATGGATAATGTCACAGAAGAGGCGGAGAAATTCAAAGAGGACGTATTTATATGGAACAAAAGAGCTATACATCTAGATTCGTCACCCTGCACATAGTTACCGAATGTTTGAAGTTCTGAGGCTAAACATAACAGTATCTGCTAGTTACAAGTTATTTTTTTCGAAGTTCTTTTTCGTCTAGATTTAAATTCACAATCTGTATGTAAGCTTTGTAACTGTAGCTTTGTCTTATTCGTCTATACGTGTACACGTCAGTTGTAGCAATGCCTTCTAGATATTCCCAAACCTTAAGGTTACCATAGTAGCATTCTAGTAGACTACTACATCTCTCTTTTTCTTTCAAGACTTACCCGGACACACAGCCATACAGCTGGGAACTGGCTTCATATTAATTCTAAGCGTTGATATCGGCAGTTGACTTTCTTGTTCACTAGTCTGCTATACTTGAGGTCGGTCGTGGTTATCACCAAATCCGGACGACTTCTTGTCAACGTTACATTACTTGAATCAGTTGAAGGGCACAACTTTAAATGAGCGATGTTTCTTCGAATGGTATTTCCTGTTTTGATCGAAATAAGTGTCACATTACCATTGTGTTTATTGATTACTTTGTATTTCTCGTTGCTGTAAGGAGCATTTAACTTATCCATCCGTTGATTTTTAGTCCAAACCATATCACCTACACCTATTTCGGAAGTTCTGGGTTTACGTTTAATATCTGCGTATTCTTTGTTTTTATTTTTATAGATTAAATCGCTGTCACGTACCATCTCATCATTTCCTACTAGCAATCGCTCAATGATTAATGGAAGCTTCGTTCTAGTCGATCTTTCGAAAAGTAATTCTGCGGGCGAAACACCTGTTGCCGGATGTGGTGTGTTTCTATACATTAAAAGATAAGTTTGTCAATCACTGTTTTGATCGTTTGTGCTAATACGCAATATTTTGAGAATTGATCGATGTTGTCGCTCCACAAGGCCATTGGCTTGAGGCCAGTACAGAGGGGGGGGAGGGGGTGTAAAGCCTGATTCCATGTTCATTGCAAAAATTTTTGAATTCCCGACTCATGAATTGTTTTCCAAGATGTCCAATCGTTTCTTTAGGCAGTGATTCTCTCTGTGATTATTACTTCTTTAAATCGGCTGTAGTAGTCAATGACTACTAAGAGATAATGTCCTGAAGGAAGAGGACCGCAAAAATCAATAGCAATTTTACTCCAAGGTGTTGTTGGCAACTCTCTCATTTTCACGGGCTCGGGAATATAAACAGACGGGCCTCATAAATCGTTTCATGTTTTTTACCCCTGGATGCCCTTCGTGACCAATTTTCAGCAACTGCTTTTTATAACTAAAGGAGCTACAATTTTTGTTCCTCGTAGTAATATGTTTTCGTATCAGATGAATTTCTGAATCATCCCGAGAGATTTTGTCAATTTCGGATATTAACAACGCTTTGGACTGCACTTCAATATTTGTAATTATGAAACATTCCGTTTGTTCGTCAAAAAGTTCGTTTGATTTTATCGAAAACACCAGCAAGCCTGAAAGAGGATCCGCTATGTTAAACTTACCAGGTTTGTATACGACTCGGAAATCATAGGCTTGCAAACGTAATACCCATCTCTCCACTCTTACACCGGGTTTATGCTTCGGGTTAAAAATTAACGGTTTATGGTCCGTAATTAAATTGAATCTTCTCCCACGCAGGTATCTATGCAAATGCTCCACGGCCCTGTTATATGATATTTTTTTCACGACCACTTAAGCTGCGATGTCCGTAAGCAATTATTCTAGGACCGTCACGATCACTTTAACACAAAACCGCTCCTAACCCCACTAAGTTGGCGTCAGCTACCACTTGAACCTCATCTTGCAGAGCGTGGAACCCCAGCACTGAGTCACTAGTGAGTGCTTCTCTTAGAGTTTTGAATGACTTTGATTGTGATTCCGCTCACTAAAATTTGTTTGATTTGATAAGTTCCCGAAGTACAGGAAAGATTTTGTTGCAACGTCGGGTATGAATTTAGAGACATAATTAATCAAACCCATGACGCTTCTAACTTCCTACACTGTTTCCGGTTGTCTAAATTGTCGCACAGCATCAATTTTAGAATTGGATTAAAATCGATTAACATATGTTCGCCGATGCTCCATATATCATAATAGCTGTGTTTCTTGACACTTGATCTGATCCAGTTCAGTTCATGTTTCATGAAACAACAAAAACGCGCTTGCTAGATTTAAAATCAAAATTTGTGATCTAAAACAAAATTTGGGTCATGTTTTCCATATAAACTTTGAACTGATCCCGATCAATGAGCGTCAAGAAATACGGCAAATGTCGTCGATATAGATTAAAACAATCAAACATCAAACGTTTATAACGAAAAAGCCCTCTGTTAGTCACAAACGTTGTAATATCTCGCAATTCTGGTTTTATTAAGACCTGAGTGTCGATTTTATACGAAAAACGACAAGCGCGAGGTGATCAAACAGGAAAAATAGAGTATTGAGCATCTTAATTGTATTAGTAGGCGAGACGCATGCGCATGATCATGTTTTGATTTTTTTTTGGATTGACATTTCTATGCGTAAACATTTCACAATTTTAATATTTTTGAATTAATTTGAAAATAATTCACAGATTTAAATATTAAATCATAAACGTACAAACTAATATTAAAACATAAAATCCTAAATACAAAAAATATTGTTCATTCCACCGCTCAAAAGCAAGCGAATAGAAGAGGTGAGTAGACTTCAGTGTCAAAAAAATTAAACCGAATCAACCGGATCTATTTATTTTGGTATGCCTACCACCGCAAAAATGACAAATAGAATGCACATACACAAGAGAGGAAAATACACAATACAAATATAAAATTGTGTATTATACACCGTATATGTACACGAAATTCTTGCTCACCTCGCCAACTCGCGCTGTCGTTTTGCGTACACAATTGATACTCTGGTGAAATGCCTGTTTTATATCAAGGCTTGAACAAACTTTGGCATTCTTTAATTTGCATAATAGCTCCTCGACCGTTGGCATCCACACAAATCATTATCTCATTGTTTGATTTAGTTACCACAACCATAGGCGAGACCCAGCCAGTGTGCTTATCGATAGATTCAATGACATTATTTTCTAATATTTCATCAATTTTGGCGTCTAGTTTCTCTTCGAAAGGGTATACATCGGTAAGGCTGACCAATAGGTGTTATAAATTTATCTATTAACTCTTTTCCAATTAACGTTGTCCGACCTCCTTTTATAACATAAATACGCTCATCATAAATGAATTTATAGACATCAATAATGATCCCATCATAGGCAATTTGTCGTTTCCATATGATCTAAATGATATATTGGACCCAGTGATATAATTACTAATTTCAGCTTTCATATCTCGCAGAAATTTCCAAGTTTTGTCTCCTATTATATTTTGTGTCCTAAATCTATATGGAAGCATCATTCGCCACTCCTCCAATTCGGCAAGAAATAGTATCGTTTGATAGTCATATCTCATTTCCACCATAAATCAATCGGATTTTCTTAGTCTTAGGCCCTTTTCCAATTATCGACTTATTTGTGGACACCGACTTATTCAAATAAGTCACCTCGCGAGCAGACTTATTTGAATAAGTATGTACACAGAAATGTCTCCAAAAATGCGTCTTGACTAAATGTAATCGTAAAGCAAAATATACATAAGAAGACTCACGTAGAGATTCCGAGGTTAATCTATTATACTTTTGGCAATCTGTATAAGCCTAACAAGAACAATGAACTATAAAATAACTATGCCGATATGTTTATGAAAAAAATTAAATTTATGTATATAAATATATTAAAACTATAAAATAAGATTAACCTCGGAAAAATTGGCTTATAAAATTTGCACTACTTGATTTCTCTTATATATTTATTGCTCGATGATGTAATACATGCAGTTTTTTTCAAATCAAGTAGCAACGACCAATATGTCAAGAAAATTTTTTCTTCCATATAATAGAAATTGCGTTTTGTTTTTTTTTTGTTATTACGTCACAAATAAGTCGGTACAATGAATTGGAACAAATTGACTGACTTATTCAAGATGGCGTCAAATAAGTCAATTAGTCTGAAAACAGTCAGTAATTGGAAAAGGGCCTTAGTGTCATATCGTGTGCGCTTGGCATATCTACTGGCGCTGGTGTGATCATCGGTTTTACGTTTACGAGTGCGGCACTGTTTTTCATAATGCCCGAAATATTCACACTTACGACATTTTTGTTTTCGAGCATTGCAATTTTCATCACCACCATCATGAGATCTCCGTCCACAACGAAAACAGTCAATAACTCGGCTCGTTCCCATTATTAGGAATTCCCCGTCGATATCCCACTTTTGTGTATTTTCGGTGTTGGTTTGGAAAACCCCCTTTTCAACCATAACTGCTTCTAAGGCCCTCGCGTGTGCTAAAACTTCGTCGAGAGTAAGTTCGTCAGTTTTCAAAATGTGGATTCGCAATTTTTATTGTTAGTCCTTGTTGTTATTTGATCTCGATTATACTCATCGATGTTATTCTTAAATTTGCACTTGTTAGCTTGCTTTCTCTAGCGGAAAGCAAATTGCTCCGCGGATTCATCAGTATTTTGTGACATACCGAAAGGCACATTTTCGTACGCTTGACTTCGCTTTGGCGTAAAATATTTATTAAATTTTTCGACAACAGTTCTATATACGTCGTTATCTTCGGATTTTTCGGCTTTAGCACCTGGCAAATTATAGAATAAATCTTGAAGTTCAATGCCGCCAAAATGATGCAATTTGCTAATTTGATTTGGTCATCTTTAATCACGTTTGCTGCGAAATATATGTCTAGGCTCCGATGTCACTTTTCAGACCCGCAAAATTTCCACCAAAATTTAGATTTTGGTTGAACAATAGCCATATGTCTGAAATAACTGCTGCTTTGTCGGTGAGTAAACGATATACACGTGTGTTTCCATTATCAAATCTAATAAAACGGGTTATCGTATAAAATCGTTGAATAGCCATGGTAGCACGATATAGAGGATTGGACGGGATACTCCATAAATCTTGCGTATGCTCATTATTCGATCGGTTCACACCAGCAAATAAAAGAATACCAAAATACTCATTAAATTCCGAAGCAGTTATTGTATTCCAAGTACGAATTTTGTCCGGATTTTTATTGTTCCATGCCAGGCAATTTTGAGGCCCTCTACGATTTGTCTCACGAATTGTTAAACCGCAAATCTCTTCACTAATTAAACCGAAAGTTTTGTTTGTTGGTCCAGATGTGGATGATTTTAAAACGTCGTGTGAAAGATTTTACGAGGTGTAGGAAGAACTTCACTCCATATTGTCCATCCCTTGCCTTATACTCAGTATGTGATGGGACTGGAACTAGTTCATCTACCAACTCTTCGGCATCAATATTAAAATCTGAATCGTCATCGTATCGATCGTATTCTGGCAAAATTAATATTGGTATAATCGGACACGATGTTGCCAATCCGTTTATATTATGTGTTATGTAACGGTAAACTAGATCAGAATAACAGGGTAATACTTGACATGAATGGTTTTAAGTTATATTCTAAAAAATTCATAAAATGAAAATGTTCAAACTGTATTTATCAGTTTAAAATGCAATTATAAATTATCATTCAATACTAAATGTATAGAATTATATGGACTTACCCGGGTATACTGGTTGTAAAGATGAAGGATACAACTTTGGTTTTTTGCTTTTGTTATATACGCCTAAATGCTGATAATGAAATACATGTACGAACAGTCGAAAGAAATAGCTTGTCTACGATGTACAGAGGAAAATGTTGTTTTTAAGGAATCTCTCTCTCTCTTTCTCTCTCTCTCTCTCTCTCTCTCTCTCTCTCTCTCTCTCTCTCTCTCTCTATCTCTATCTCTATCTCTCTCTCTCACTCACATCCCATGAACTTCCATTGTTCTATATAACTTCAAAAATACGATCCTACGCTTTAATCCCTATATAATCAGTTCTTCCTTAGTATCATACTGTCTCCCTCTTTCGTATACTTTACGTGTGAGCCAACTCCAAACATTTTCTATTATATTTATGTAGTTAGTTTCGCGAATATGGTGGCCAAGGCATTAGCTAGACATTTTGACTTGTGATGTACGACTTTACAACACGAGCTGTACGGTCCAATACGGTGCGTTATCTTGTTGAAAAATCCATGAGACAGGTGTAAAAAGATCATGGATTTTAGGGAAAACAGATTCCAGTAACGTCTTGTAACTTTTTTTTTGTACTTTGAAATAACAAACCAAATGAGTGTGAAGTTTATACCAATTAACAAAAATACGCATGTATTGGAAATTACACTGTTAAAATATTTCTTATAGGAATTTTGAGTGAAAACTTAAATTTTATGAAATTTAAAATTAGAATAATATTTAATAAATTTATTTATTAAATCCTTTCGGATCCTTTTGATTTTTTGTGTATCCAATTCTGGCAAACGACAAAACATCACGGAGCATAGAGCCTGACTTATTAAATGGCGGGGAATAATATCACAATGGACTTACAAAATATTTCTATTAATTAAAAGAGGCATAAGGTGTTTAAGACATAGTGGAGATTGCACCACAACGAAACCATATAGGAATAACTCCTACAGGCTTAACCTATCAAATGAAGTAGATTTTGTTCCAATCCAGTATACGGATTTTGTCTCAAAATGTGTGAACGAAATGAGTGTAACCGGAATGATATAGTAGTAGCATTTGTGTTTGTGTTAGTTTCGTGCGTATGATTGTTTTACTGCATATGCAAGCCACGTGCCATTCTTTTTTTGTTTATTCATATTAACCCTTTGAGTGACGACATGATTTCAACTAGTGTATTGAGAAGCACGATCGCGCTTTTTGGCACTCAAAGAGTTAACGATTGTAAACGCCATATTTTTGTGTGGTTTATGTATTTTCGATTTTTTTTATATTTAACATTTTATTTTTAAAATTTATGAAATTTGAAATAAATTTATTTATAAAATTTTATTAAAACATATAAAATTAATTTATGATTAAAAAAATGTTAAATATAAAATATATTAGCATGTTAAATAATGACACTCCACAGCTCGACAGCAGACGTAATCTGCTGAGAAAAGGAAATAAGCACGATAACAGTTAAACCGATTCGCCCGGATCGCGTTATTTTGATACTGTTCATCATACAAATGACACAAATACGAACAAAAGAAAAATACAAATACAAAGACATACTTGTGTATTATACACAGTATACGTATTCGTTTTTTTGCTTCACTCATTTTAAATGAGTAACTCACGAGACAAAATCGATATACAGATTTATTTTATTTATTTATTTACGAACATATGGTCCAATTTTATAAACTAGCAACAATTTAGTGAACCACACACCACATTGTGAGCATGAAAGCTCATTTGTAATGAGATGTATAATTCAATTTTTCTAAAACTTCCAATTGCCTCCGTAGTAGTTTTGATGTCTTCTAAAACACTCCGTCAAATACAAGGGTGTTTTTAATTGACTTCCGGTAAATGGTCATCGCTAAATCGGTTCCATTAGAGCTCGTCTGGCCCCATTTGATATTTGCCTTCGTCGTAATTTTGGTCTTCAGGAACATTTCATTAAATCCAGCGCTATTTTTATTAGCTCTCGGTAATTGCTCATCGCTTAATCAATTGAATTAGAGCTTGTCTGGCGGCATTTACTATTCCAATCAAAAAAAAATAATATAAAAAATATTTTATAGAAAAAAACAAATAAAACTACTCAAACGCGTCTGTTCGACGTGAAAACCAAAGGCAACTCAATTTTAAGATTGGCTCAGCACGTTTTATCGAGCAAACTTCTCATTGGCTCCTTATAATTTTTGAGTGAATCTCATTTATTCTCACAATAACAAGACATCGTGGAGATTGCACCACAACGAAACCATATAGGAATAACTCCAATGGGCTTAACTTATCAAACGAAGTATGGCAATATTTGTCTTGAGGTCGATCCATTTTCACGTGTAGTAAAACAATTTTAAGACGAAAAAATTAAAGTTTTACTGGACGAAAATTCGTGTCAAATTCAAAAATAGTTTACAGAACAGTTAGGAGTTATTCACCAAACAATATCACTTCGATTGTATGCAATGGAAAAAATACAGAAAGGAGGAAAATAGGTTACACAAAAACCGAAGAGTTGGACATCTGCATAAATTTGCTTTTTCGGTACAAAAGAAAAATTTTTTTTGCACAAAATCATTACGGATGATGAAAAGTGGGCTTTGTACGATAATCCTAACTGCAGAAAACCATGGGTTTATCCAGGCCAGCCATTCATGCCAAGCAATTGTTACAATGTGTCTGGTGGGCTTGGAAAGGAGTCATTTACTAGAAGCTTCTGGAACCTGGTCAAACTGTCACAGTTGAACGTTATCAGGCCCAATTGATCAATTTAAGTGTTGCTCTGGAGGAAAAAGACCATTTACGAGCCAAAGAAGATGGAAGGTGACATTGCCGCATGACAACGCTCGACCACATACAGCAAAATCAACCCAGGAATTCATCTTCTCCTTAGGTTGTGAAGTTTTACAGCATGTGGCGTATTCTTCAGACTCAGCTCCCTCTGATTACCGCTTGTTCAGATCGATGTAGTCATATTTGAAAGACCAGCGGTTAACGAAAATTGAAGATGTGCAAAAATGGCTCGATGACTATTTTTTCTCGAAACCATCATCTACTTGTTAAATGGCGAAATATTGATTTGTATTTATAGAAAATCCAAAGAGATATTTCAGATTTCTTTGGTTTTATTTTGATTTAATCCATGCCATCTGTTTTGGGGCCGAAGCACTCCGTGCTCTTTCGCGGTTCATTTTTCCCGTCCTACTTTACGCAATTATGCCAAATCGAAGACGTACATACGGCTGTAGTGATCGATTTTAAGTTACCATCTGCGCAGCGCATAGTTCCATGCCAGCCTATAGTACTGGACATGGAAGATGGGTCGGCTCATGAGTACAATCTCAACGTTCTCTTGTTATTGTAAGAATAAATGGGATTCACTCAAAAATCATAAGGAGCCAATGAAAAGTTTACTTGAGAAAACGTGCTGAGCCAATCTGCATTGGACCGAAAAATGCTTCGTTTAGGTGCAATCTCCACGATGTCTTGTTATTGTGAGATTATTAAAATATAAGATTGAACAATATTTACCATATCCCTTTTCCGGCCTCCCATCACTATTGTATGGGTAACGCAAACAAATCATGTCAAAAATTTATTTTTGTTTGTATTTTCCACCAACATACACATTTGTACATTCCACTTAAATCGTTTTCGTCCGAAAAATTACACTATAATTGTAATAATAGTAAAATAATTAAAAAATTATTAATATTATGTTATCAAAAACAAATATTTAATATGTGATGTAATTTATATCTTATCAAATTAAGTATTTGTTTTTTTTAAACAATTCCGATTTAACTATGATTCCTTAAAATCCGGAAGACATTACAACTTGTCATTTTTTACACACATATTTGTGTGGGTTGAAATTAAATTGAAGCAAAAAATATTGTCTGGCAGAAAAAGGGATATACATACATAAATCTAATAAGAATAAAACATGGCGTCCTGTTTGTCTCTTACTAACGTTGAATATTTGTCTCGCTCAACTTTATACTTAACAGTGTACAAACTAACACATACTTAGCTTTCAATAATTCCTATTGGATTCGTATACGTATTGTTGTTATTTTTTTGTTAAAAACTTCACACTCATCAAATCAATTGTGCCATAATAAGAGACCATTACGCCCCCTTCTTTACTATGATGGCGATTCAAAAACACATTCTCTATCCTAAGCTCGTGAAAATAGTAATTATACGCGTCTGGTCCACCCAGGTTAATTTTTTTCTTCAGAAAATTCAGTCATTAACATTTTGACCTTGCATCACATTCCAAGTCATGTGTTCCTTTGCGAATTCCAATCGTTTCTGCTTCCATTCATCATTCAGTTTATCGTCAGTAGCTCAGATGTTTACACTTAAAATAGCACGGCGGACAGTCGCCTTACTGGCATTAACACGAGCTTGAACGGGCAAATTTTGTGCCATAGAAACCATTTCTTTATAATTACCTCCATAAGATTTTGTATCCTTCAAATAATTTAGTATGGCTTCGTGACCTCGTCCGATCCTACGACCTATAGCGTGGTCTGAAAGCCCTTCCTGATGATACACATCAATTTGGCCCTTTCTGATAAATTTAAACACTTTTTCTTACCTATTGATTAAAAACTGAATAACAAAAATAGTAATTGTTAACTTCACTTTCAAATTTAAAAAAAAACTATGTATTTACTGCTAAATACTCTTGCTTTCTCTATTTCACAATTTTTTCTATCTCACGCAAACCGGCTGGAATTTGCTTCTTTCGATTGAGTGACGGTAATTTATTGAACCGCACTGTATGTATCTCTGTACAGTACTATACATAAACTTCAAATAAGGTTCCATCGACATTGTCGACACGTGTCGAATATTAATAAAACTTTGTGGTGCAGACAGTACGACATAACACTGGTGAAGCGTAATATAGTCATTTTCTGTCAAATATTTATTCATTTACCTTTTGACACTAACACATTTTTGGTTAAACGACCAATTTAATATGCTTTGTTCTGTGTATCGTATTATGTAATCGAAATCTCTGTGGATCAATTTTCAGTACTTACATTAAAACATGAAATAAATAATGTATAATGTACACAGTCCAACCCACCGTTTCTCTTTAATATGTTTTTCGGCGAAAAATTAATTTGTCGAAAAATATGAAAATTGGATTTCAAGCAAAATCAAAATTTTATTTCGCAAAATGTGACTACCGCAATTTTTTTTTAAGAACCACAAGTAAATTAAAATACTCAACGGATTTAGCAATTTTATATTTTGGTGATTTCCATTATTTTGTGACCCCACTCAATTATTAATACTTTGTGTGCTTAAACGTTTACTTAACCCGTCTCTCTTCAAAATTTCTGTTAATAATAACTAATCATATAAGAACTTGGTAAATTGATTTGCTGATGCACGGTAAATTTTTTTTGTTGAATGAAAATTAAACATTTATTTTGCATTTTAAGCAAATTACAAAATTTTTCATTGATTAAAAAATTTTGGCAAAACAAGCAAACTAGTTATAATAAACAGAAACTTTACAAACAACTAAATTCAACTCAAGTAGCATTATCTTTATGGTAGAAGTATCTAGAAATTTTTTAATTAAGCAATAACAAATTGCTTGTACATACGTATACATTTTTTCTAATCGTTTACAATCAGCTTGCACACAAATTAAATGAACTGGTTACTGTTCAATGACGTCAATAATAAGTTTCGAGTTTCTCAATACACTTATTATACTCGTGTATGTCCAGTTCTTATACCCTGCAAACAATACTGGCTTGTCGGCAATTTTGTCATTTGTATTTATATGGTAAGTACATGCGATACTCGAGATTTAATGACTAATACATTAGTCGCTTATCGCAACAACCGAGCCCAAAACAAAATACGTTGTTTGTATGATTACCTTTTCATGTCGTTTAAGTAATGATAACACATTATAGTTGTACTCTACATACGTATCACATGTGTTTACAGTAAATTATAATACGCGGTAAATACAAATTATTGAAAGCAATACACAATTTGTTATGTTATTTGTTTATAAATTATTTATGTTAAATTTGTATTCTCGGAATATTTTCTGGTTGCCCATCGACCTTTCAGACAATTTGATTAGCATTGATTAGAGCCTTAGTCGTTTTGAGTTTAACCTAGCTGGCCAACGAATAGTTTCTGACTTCTATGGCCTGCATCCCAAATCCTGATGAGTGTGAGTCACAGCTGATTATTAACCAAGATTAATTATGATAATGATTTAAATTCTTTAATTTTGGGAGGGGGATGGGTTGAGTGAACGAAAATCTCAGTGGTGGTCCACTCTTTGTGCTTAGTTTTTTTAGCAGCTTCATTTATATCCACCATTATCCGAAGTCCACCAAAAAATTTCATACAAATCGGTCGAGCCATTTCGGATTAGTGCGACCACAAACACCGTGACACTTTTCTTATAAGTATAATAAAATGTGTATAAACCAAACACATTTTTAATTACAAACAACAACTGTACACAAAATAGGCATTATTTCCTTTGAGTGAGAAATATGCACCATTAAGATATGTAGGCCTATTCTTAGATGCCAAAAGCATTGCCGTTCGCACACAGACTATATCTCAAGAAAAATTCGAAAACTATTTCTTTAAACATACACCCATCATACGATGTGCACTGCAGAAATCGCCTCTAGTGACCTGACCGCCGCCTGCCTGTGCACATCGATTGTGATTTCCCTCATGGATACCACGCTATGCTTCATCCATGTAACGAATTCGCCTATCGCCACCACTTCAGCCTGGTATACGCTGCAGTAGTCAGGGAGACGAACAGAAATATTAACATTAAGCTTCTCACTGAAGACTCCGGCTCCTACCTCGCCGCCTAGCTTTGAACCGTCCGTGAAAAATTGCCCTGCCTCGTTTTCCAGTATTGATCCGTTCCTCTAATATTCTCTTGAAGGACAGATGGTCCGGAAACTTTGTGCCTAAGGACACTTTGGCTACTATCTGCTTACCAAAAAATTCAGTGGTTAAAGCTGCGGCACTTGGACCGGGAGGTACTGGGTTCGAATCCCATCAGAGCCTAGATGCAAATCGAATTTTCATCATCGATTACAATCGGTGTCAGCCGATTGAAACCTAAAAGGTGGAATATAACCTCTAAAGTGCGTGTAGGTGTTGTCCTAAGCGCCCCGCTTAAAAGCATACGGGTCGTTCTTTTCACCTTCTCCACCATCCTTATATATGTTACCTTCGCCAGAGCTGGCCACCATACGCCCACCCGGTACATCAGCACTCAGACACCATCTCTTACCTATTGCGTTTCTACACGAGAAAATGGCTACATTAGTCTTATTCACCCTTTCCAAAATGTTAGGATTCCAGCTGAGCTTACTGTCCAAGATTATGCCCAGAAATCTCGCTCTGTCAGCAAAAGCCAGTCTAATGTTGTTCACGGTAGGAGTGCTAACTCCCGGAATGTTATATTTCTTAATAAATAGTACCAGCTCTGTCTTTGGAAGGTTGATCCCTAATCCACATTTGCTGGCCCATTCCGTAACGATCAGGAATGCATTCTGTATAACATAATTGTGTCCAGATATTTGCCTGAGACAGCTATCGCTACATCATCTGCATACGCTTCAACCCCTATCCCCTCTCTCTCCAATTCCAACAGCAATCCATTCATCACAACACTCCAACGAAAGGGAGACATTACACCTCCTTGCGGAGTTCCTCTAACCACTCGTCTTCTAATGGTGGCGTCCTCCAGTTCCGAGGTAATAATCCTGTTTACCGGCATCTGATTTATCAACCTACTTATGAAGTAGTCCACCTTCAAAAAATGATCGCCTCCGTCTTAACATTATTAAAGGCACCCTCAATGTCGAGAAATGCTACCACACAAAACTCTTGCGAGTAAATTGACTTCTCAATCATGCGTACTAGATCGTACAGAGCTGTGTCCACCGACTTTCCCTTACAGTATGCATGCTGCGACATTGTCCAATTCCTGGGCTTTTATTCGAATACATACATCTACCAACCTTTCCAAGGTTTTCAACAGAAAGGATGATAGAGTTAAATGTCTCAGGTCCTTTGGATAAGCCTATGAACTCATTCCCAATTTCGGAATAAAGACCACTCTGACCTCCGTCCATTTCTTAGGAATATAGACCAGTTTCAGACATCCCCTGATGGGGATGTCTGAAACTGCTCTATATTCCTAAGAAATGGACGGAGATACCCTCCAGCCAGGGGAGGAAGACTGCCGAGTTCTTTTGGGTCTCTGCTGGTTTAATCCAATCCGGGCCCGCCGATTTATAAGGCTTAAAACCGTTCAGCGCCCGCAGGATTCGTTCCCTGTCAACGATGCCCTCCACCTCTATTGAAGGTGTTACTCGATGAGCTCCAGGCTCCATCGGGTCATTAAAGCTTCCCGGAAAATGGGTCTCGATGACCAGCTCCAATGATTCCGCACTTGAAACTGTCCATAACCTGTCCAGGCTAATTAAATAACTAGGACTGGTTGGGTCAGTAGATAGAATTTTCCTAAGGCAAGAAGTCTCAGTGATCTCCTTCATTCTACAAAAGACGAGTCTCCGAGATCCCCTTTGTGCTTCCCTCAACTCTTTTTTGTACTTTCTTAGGTCTTCCTTATAGGAGTCCCAATCCCGAACCTCCCTTCTGTTCTTAGCTTTGTTAAAGGCTGTACTACACGCCCTCCGATTGGTTCCCAACTCCGTGGTCCATCATGTCGGTTTCTGTCTGCCCCTAGGCTTTATCAGGGGGCAGGCAGCATTAAATAAAAGATTGCATGCTTTTGTGACAATATCAACCATGTCATCCAATTATTGTAATGTCGCCGGTAATGTCCTTCTGGGATTCCTGAAGGCTTTCCGCGTAACAGGTTTAATGTTGAGGTGATATGTTATGTATCGGTGATCAGAGAATGAGTGCTCCTTCGCCACTCTCCATCCCTTGATCATATGAAAGATTGTTTCTGACGCATAGGTCACATCTAAAACCTCCTGTCGATTTCTAACAATGAATGTCGGTTCTCGCTCAATACTGCAAACTAAAAGGTGGGTATTTAATAAGTAATCAAAAAATAACTCACCCCTCTCGTTGATGTCTGTGCATCATCAGATTGTGTGATGCGCGTTTGCATCACATTCGAGTATAACACCTACCCTTCTTTGATCTGCTTCCCGGATCAGTTCCCGAGGTTATCCTGTGGAACCTCCTTCTCGCGATCCATATAGTCTGAGGCTAGCCATAATTTTTCACAGCCAACCTCAACGCTCACCGCTGTAACGCAGGGACTAAATTGTGGAAGAAGAAGAATATTCAAATTATTTTTCGCTAAAAGACACGATCTGATCTTCTCAGAGTTGCTTGAGTATAATAATTTATACCTTTTCGTTCTGAGGCCACAGATACTGTTATTCTTAATCCAACGTTCTTGGATTAACACCAAGTCCTCATCTGACTTAGTCAGTCTGAGAACACGAGCTGCCGAGGCAGCCTTCGTGTGATGTAGGTTTATTTGTACAATATTAATCATTGTAGCTTACCTTACTCCTCTTCCTACACTCCCTGCATCGGGATAGTGCCATCTGGCTCGTTGCTTCGGCCACCATCCTCCTCGCGGTGAGAGTCTGACAGTATGTCCCCATCGGGCTCAAGAGAGAGAGGGTTACCTCCCCTCATTATGCTCTCCACGTCCGAAGCATCACTCTACTGGCCATCTCTCGCTGCGTCCGTTCGCCGTCGCCCCCACGCTCTAAACCCCCCTTAGCCTCCTCTCGCTTTACAATCCTCCAGTCTTCCGTTGGAGATTGGGATTGCTGGCCCGAATGATCTCGAAGATCTCTTCTGGCTTATCCGGCTCGGTTGGTAGCCATACACGTGCCCTCGATCTGCTCGGGATTTCCTCCCTGCAGACTGCATCAAGCCTCGCGCCCAGCCACACCTCGCCTACTTCGGCCACTGCCCTTTTATAAAGGTCGACCGATCTTTGGTCCGAGCAAGCAGTTAACTTCACGCGCCCCTTGTACCATCCCGCATCTCTACAGGACGGGGGGGGGGGGGTCCCGGATTTTCTCTCAGGGTCCTCAAAAAATGGGTTTTTGTGCATTGTACACAACCCTCTACTTCTCCGACCTGATGCTCCCATCTTTCTGACTTCTGTCAATAACGGCTAGCACCAACACGTGCTCCTTTAGTATCTCACTGAATAGTTTCAGTTGTTGATCCCTAAGAGACGTTGGGTGCGTCTTGTCTGCTTGCACCTTTGCTCGCTTGCTGTCGCCCGCTTTCAACTCATCCTGGGACCTCTGTTCTTTAGACACAAGGTCCCTGTCCGAGCTATCCGCCGACAGTTTTTTAGCCCATTCCACAAATTCTTTTTGCTCTACTGTAAGCTGCCCCTCAGGGGTCGCAGCCAATTTCTCTAAAATTTTGAACGCTGACCGTCTCTCCCTGTACCGTCGCTTCGCCGGAGCGATCTCTCTCAATCCCCCACTATTTTGTTTGATGGTTCTGCTTCTTGCTGGCTTCGATGCCATGGTGTTGCTTACTCTTGCCTTTGATGAGAGAGCCCAACCTTTATGGGTAGAGTTACTCCCTTCTTTTATACCTTCCGGTTTTTAAGGGTGCCGGCCCCTTTATTTTTTTTCATTTTGATTTTCATGTTTTTCCCACGAGTATCGTAGAAATACAGGTCCACCTGCGCAGAGATCCGTATATGCAGGTAAGACTAAATACAACTATAAGTCGCCTAGTATCTAGAGGGCTCCGTTCACGACTGGGCTTTGTTAAATTGGCCCAGCCTAGTCGATCCTCAGCGCGGGTCACATAACACCTTAATCCAGCTCATTGGCTCACCGAGCACTACGGCCTGCCCAGCGCCTTCGCCCCCTCCAACATTTAACCATTCAGTTGGATATCCCAACCCAATGGGACCCATTCCATTCATGGAATGGCCCTTTTATAGAGTTCTCCACTCACTCCTTGGAGACCCGAGAGCTCATGAAGACACGACGCTCAGTTCGCCGTGGTTACTAGTAGAATTTAGCCGATCTTCAAACACATGGGAAAATTGGGCTTATTTTGCAAACATGTATTTATAAGTGTTATACGTCCTTTCAGCCCCGAAAATTTTAACTGTTATCACAGTTGTTAACTATCATGATAGCAAAGATTTTCGGGGCTGAGAGCAAAAATGTGTTTTTGGGCTGAGAGTAAAAAATGTCATAATAGCAATAATTAGCGATTACCATCGCATTTTTCTGGGATGGAATTTGAGCTATCTTCACATATATATTGTCGGAAGGGAGAACACCCGTGAAATGGCACTATAAGCAGCTGGTCTACCGTAAGATTTTCCGTGGAATTAAAAAGATTTGGTCAAATTTCAACCCA
Organism: Nephrotoma flavescens; assembly: GCA_932526605.1. Classification (NCBI taxonomy): domain Eukaryota; kingdom Metazoa; phylum Arthropoda; class Insecta; order Diptera; family Tipulidae; genus Nephrotoma; species Nephrotoma flavescens. The sequence continues at coordinate 209,909,693 of OW052221.1, read as the reverse complement.
TTTATCCCATATTTTCTGAATAGGCGCAAGTTTGTTCCTTTGGCGCCGTTCAGTTTTTGTATCTTTTTCGTCAAATCTTACAACCCATGATATAGCAGGAAATCTCTTCAAAGACATATTAGCTTTGACTACAGGGCGATCAGTTGAAGAATTTCACAAGCTTTGACTTGACTCGTTGCCAGACCTATACACACCAGCCAGATATTTGTCTCCATTCGGCTTGTAATACTGAAACTCCTTCTTTGTTTGTCAATTCCATTATCTTCGACAGTATATTATATTCAGTAGTTTATATTCGTGATTCTGGAAATTGCGTATCTTGTAACACTTGGTTTTATATTTATTATATTGACGCTTGAAGCTCGCCTTTGATGATTAGGAGGAATTGTTTTCCAACGAATATCGCCATTTTTGGATAACATAAAGACCTCATCTACTGGTACTTCTGATATATGATTACTTGATTCATCATCAGAAAGTTCTTTGTCAGTACTTAAACTCTGGACAAATTATCTTCAATATCTAAAGCATTATTCTCACACCATCAGTTGCGTATAAATGCTCGTCTAAATAACTATCCACTTTCGAAGCAATAGACACGCTTCATAGTATGCTACACAGTTCTACTCACTGTTACAATTTACCACAGACTGAATTTTATTAAAAAAATTAAAATTATTTTTCCCAATTCATTGAACATGAATGAACAGGATTTGTGTAGAAAAGTTTGCGGATTTATCTGATTTTTGTAAAACAATGGATTATTGGGATTGAACATGTTCAAACACACTACAAATAAATAAATATGTATAGTATGTTCTTTAGAAATGTTACACTTATGTAGAATTTTTATTAGTTCTACAAAATCAAAGTCGGGTCATATGGACCTTAACACATATTAAACCCTAAACTCATAAATAATGCTTAATTTTCTTAATTCAACATGTAAAATTATGTATTTGATGCAAAGTCACTAACATTTAATCTTACTCGATTCGAAAAAAGCATTTTATAAACAACTAAAATGCACTTCGGGTCATATAGACCCGAAAAGCAATAGGAAGGTTAATCTAGAATCATATACTAATAACTCCGATTTGTTGATTACATTGCCAATGAGAGAGAGAGAGAGAGAGAGTTCTTTGCAATTTATCGGGACAAAACTTGCACTGTCCGTGTAGCTCGAGTGTTCTTGTCGAGTTAAATTACGTTAATACCAATTATTGACTGTAATAACGTAAAAATACCCTTCAAAAATTAAAGCTCGAATAGTAGTTGTTGAGATGTTACCACAAGATAAAGTGTTAACAAAGAAGGCGATAATTGAAAATGTTTATTATGACAAAAAGGTAAATAAAAAAATATCAAGTTGCATTTTACCTTCTTTCCTTTTATTTAACGAAAGCAAACATCTACTTTGATAATTTTAAACATTAACATTTATAAACTCGAGTGGTATTATTGGTTTTTCATTTTACAGAAAATTTATCGAGCTTGATAAGTTGTGTACAGTTTTATGTAAATCCCAACAACTCTTCCTTATAGTCGTACGTTTTACTTTGTTTTAATAACTTTGAACCTTGAAGTTGTTGAGGTTTTTTACTTGCACATAGCACACTAAACCCCTTTAGAATCGTTGACAATGTGATCTTTTTTGAGTGGAGTACACGGTAGTCAAAATGATTAATTATCATATCTAATTCAGTTGACTTGGCATATTAGTTAAAGACACATAGAGAGCTGTCATCGCTGCTCGTAAAGTGTACTATAAATTTTATGCAAATGGACAGATCTAAACATGATATAAAATTTTATTTATCGACTTCAAATATGAACATGACAGATCGCTTCCTACATACTCGCGCTTGTGGACCAAGCCACCATCCATTCATATGTGATTTTTAAAAAATAAATATCATTTTAATAGCACTACTAAAATATTGTGTTTTTAATAAATGTTTTGGTTACATTCCAAAATAATAAAAAAAACCGAAAACAACGATTAATATATTCTTTGAAATGGATTTATCTTTTTGAGATTTTTTATTTTATTTTAACATGACATGGGAGCAGACGCCGATCACATATTCATTATATATAGGCAAATTCTAATTAGAAAAAAAAAAATATTTTTTTTAAGCCGTAACCACATCAACCAATTTACAACATTTCATAATTTAACATTTTTATTAATTGCATTTTGTATGTAATATGGGCCAGACAGACAATAAATGAAAAATTAAATATCGCGAGTGCATCTACATTCTACTACCGCCCACAGATGCATATTAAAACTCCAATTAAAATTTTAATTGTATTTTAATTATGTGTTTATTGATTAGTACTGCAATTACTAAACATACATATTATTTTTGTCTTGTCTGTCGTTTGTACAAAACAGTTTACATGATGATTATCTATCTAAAAGATTATTTATGATGTCCTTAGATCAAAAATATGATACAGAAAATATCTCTACTATGGTTCTTCTAATCCTATCTTCAGGTTGAGCTCCCAGAGGAGTCTAAGCAGTTAAAAGTAATTAATACATCCTTTTGGCTTTTTCAATACCAACGTTTACCCTTTGGTATCGCCAGTGCTCCTGGAATTTTTCAACGTTTCATGGAAGAAGCAACCGCCGCCTTCCAATGTGTGCAGTATATCTCGACGACGTAATCGTCACCGGTGCAAGCAACGAAGAGCATCTTCGAAATCTTGAAGAGTTTTGAGTCGGCTTGATAGGTATGGACCGCGCTGCAAAATGTACAAATGCACATTCGAGGCACAAAACATAGAATACGTGGGACATATCAATCAACAATGTCAAACAAGCGGATTCATTCATTAGCAAAATTAACTACTACAATAAATTCATTAAGAATTTCGCTTCAATTGCCACCACCCCACTTAATGAGCTTTGCTGCAAAGGTGTGATATTTGTTTAGACCGATCGACAAGAAACCGCTTTTCAAGCTCTGAAGTCACAGTTGCTAAAAGCGTCCAAATTAGTCCACTACAGTGAGGATCGTCCAATCATTCTTGCTACAGATGCATCCAAGTACGGTGTTGGTGCCGTAATTTCGCATCGTCATTTCAGCAAGCTTATGGACAAGTTGAAAAGGAAGCTCTTTCCATAATTTATGGTGTGACAAAGTTTCACCAATATTTATACGGCAGAAAATTTGAATTATTCACGAATCATAAACCGTTGACGACAATTTTTCATCCAAACAAGAAACTGCCAGTTGCAACACTCCAAAGACTTCAGCGTTGGGCTATCACTTTCCATGGTTATAAATACGACATCAAACATTGCCCAACTGAAAAGCATGACAATGCAGAGGTATTATCTAGACTTCCATTCCACGGCAAAGATGAGAAATTTGATGATTAAGAAAAAACATTGACGAATGTGAACCAGATAAACCAAATGATTTTAGATGAATTACCTATAAATTCATCGTTGATGGCTAGGGCTACTCTAGAAAATCTAGTTTTGAAGAAGGGTTCAAACATCATTCGAGACGGATGGCCAAGTACTCTTACCATTATGGATAGCGAACTACAACCATATTACAATCGAAAGTTTGCTTTATCTTTGCAGTCAAATTGTATACTTCTTCAAAATGAACACAACCGAGTCGTCATTCCAAAAGCGGTCCAGTTAAAGATGCTTCAGCTTCTTCACGAAGGTCATTGGGGCTCAAATAGTATGAAGCACATTTGATTCCGAATATTGATAAAGATATAGAATGTATCGTACAGGCTGCCAGCCAAATATGAGTGATCCCAAGAAGATATTCTCCAGTTGGTCTGTTGCGAAGCATCCATGGGAGCGTATCCATGTTGATTTCGCAGGTCTATTTTTCAGTAAAATGTGGTTGATCTGTCTGGACGCTTTCTCTAAGTTTCCGTATACGGTCGAGCTCAAGGATATCCCAGCAGCTACTACGGTGCAGACATTTCAGTCAATCTAAATGAAGGTCTTCAAGAAACACTAGTGTCCGACAACGGCACTCAATTCACGTCAGAAGAAAAAACACTATAAAGCATCTAACGAAAGCTCCGCTTCACTCAGCTTCGAACCAGCAAGCTGAGCGGTTCGTCCGTACCTTCAAGTCGGCTTTCACTAAAATAATGGCAGCTGAGGATAACCGACAAAAAGCTCTTTTAAAGTACCTCAATACTTACAGTTCGTCGTCAAATCTCCAGCTGAACTTCTACACGGATGATAACCGCGAAAAACGGTTATCATTAGGGCAACCAAAAATATGCTCTTAAAAATAGGTTTTAGGGGTATATCCTCTATCCGGTTGCAATTTATTTAACTGTGACTAACATGCCAATTGCCACATTTATTTAAATTTAAATTTGTTTTGCGATTATGAAGTAGAAATACACGACGCATTTTCCGAGGTCGCAGTCTTTTCATGTATTTCTACTTTAGAATCGCAAAACAAATTTAAATTTAAAAAAAATGTGTCAATTGGCATGGCAAATCAACACCCCTATTCCCCTAGTCGCATCACTTCAAGTGATGTGACTACTCATCTGCTTGGTAACTAGATCATTAAATCAAAACTTACAAAATAACTGTCGTTCTGGCTGTTTTTTAAATCGTAGTATGCTGCTTTATAAATATTTCCTATCGACTGCTATCACTTCAAATGACAATTTCTATCACTTGAAATTTTAACGTGACAAATAAATAAAAAAAAATCAAACTAATGCAGCCAACTAAGACTTAAAAAATTTTCATTGAGAGTTTTGCACACAATTATTTTGTAAATTTTGATTTTAAAATCTAGTAACCTGGAAGATCCATAGTCACGTCGCATGAAGTGATACGTCTAAGGGAAAAGCATCAAATCTAGTAACCATATTTAGCCTCACAATTAAATAATTTGCGACCGAATATAGGATATACCCCTAAAACCTATTTTTGGTTGCCCTAGTTATCATAGAGACATGACTTAGAATTTATAGGCGTCACCAAAATCAGATTCGTATAAGGTCTCTAGAAACTCGGGAAACTCGTACAATTCCAAATGAATGTAACCTTGATGAGAGTCAAGTACCATTAATGGTAGATCGCACCACCCTCCCACCGCTCGCGTTTTCGCCGGAGATAACAAAGCAGTCACCAGCACCAGAAGCCACAACAGCGGTATCACCAAGCGGTAAAGCTAAACGCGGTGAGGTAAAGCTAAACAACAAATCTGTAGATGTTCGCCGCTCAGAGCGATCCCGAAATATACCACTGAGGTTTCGGCAAAATTAAGAAGCAGAAAATAATGTATGTCTCATTATAATTGCAGCTACGTTCAATCCAGTTCCATCATCTCCATTAAATAAATATTACCATTAGGAAATGTTAGTTTCCCTTAATGTTCAACAAATGGACAATTATAATTTAAATTGATACTTTATAACTGTTTTAATTTAAATAATTTTCACATTCATACATACTGTCAAAAAAATCACGGGAACTGGTCATTTAAAAATCCCGCTGAAAGGGATTATAAAATTTCTTTTGTCGCTAAGGTGACACAACTATCCTCTATCTTGATATTTAGTTTGTTTACAGTGTTCTATTTTGTCAGTTCATGTCAAGTGTGTTTCCCGATTTTTCTATTGAATAAACATATCGAACAAAGAACTTGTCTCAAATTTTGTATTGCAAATGGAATTTCATGTGCCGAATCGCTGAAAATGTTACAGAACGCTTACGGTGAATCGACTTTATCAAAAACACGTGCATATGAGTATGGTACAGTTCATTCAAAAGCGGTGAAGTTAACATCAATAAAGTGAAGAAAATTGTGACGGAAAATCGTCATTTAGGTTTGAAAGAGGTAGCGCTGAACTTTCTGTGTCTCACGAATCAAGATGTAAGTATCGACTAGTTCTGAAAACTAGATTTAACTAAATTTTCTTCAAAAACTCAATCGCGTAAAGATCGCTTAAGTCATCCTAGCCAAAGTCGATCAAAAGTCAAGGTAATGTTATCTGTTTCATTTTATTATCGCGGTGTTGTACAATCGGAATTCCTGCTGTAAGGCCAGAAGGTAAATAAAGAATATTTTGTGGGTGTTATGCGGCGTTTGAAAGAGGAGTCGTCGAGAAACCCCAGGTGTGTGGAAAAAAACTCTTAAATTTTGCATCACGACAAAGCACCATCTAACAAGGCTATCGATGTGAATGAATTTCTGGCCAAAAACTCAACAAATATCGAACAACCACCGTATTCGCCTGATATGGCTTCGGTTCCTTTTTTTTATAAAATTTTTCGTTTTTTTTACACTCTTGAGATGAACTGATTAAATGGCAGATCGCGCTTTTCTTTTGTTTCGAGGACGTCAAGATAGATGGCAACTTAGCGACAACAAATTTTTACAATCCCTTAGCGGGCTTTTTAAATCACCAATTCCTGTTACTTTTTTGTAAAATATTCTTAACTTAGCCTTTACAGCATAATATTTTCTTAACTTTGGTCTGCGTAAGGCCAAGTAATTGAAATCCTTGACCTTGGGCTGATAAGGTCGCTGATACCAAAAATACAAACTAAGGATTGAAACCTTACGACGTAATCAGAACTTCGATCAGAAAATTGACAAACCCAGAAATATCACGATAGATTTAGGAACTTTCAAAATTTCAATTAAAACAATTGGCCGCAAAACTACTCAAGAAAATGTATTCTCTATATTGTCATTGATTTTGCTCAACGACCATCTTTGCTTTTTGTAAATTACTGATTATGTAAAAATATGTTTTCGTCATTAGGACAGTCAAACCATTTCTAATATGTGTCATAATATACAATGGGGCTGAAAACTAAAAGTTTTCTGATTTGCTAGAAAATCTCGGTAAGTATATGAAGAAAAACTTTTCTAAGAAAACACAAAATAAGTTGATTGTTTACGTTATACAGGGTGTTCCGCAACAAAGAAATAAATGGTACGGTGTTGAAGATACCGCTGTATTTTTTAAACCAGAACACACACACAACAAATGACGAATTGTATATTTGTTAAATTTAAAATTAAGAAAAAATTAAAAATTAAATTTTTTCAACAAAAATCTTTCATTTCGCAAGCGTTTAGCATTAAAATTTCTCTAAGGTTAAAGATGTTCCTAAATAAAAATGAAGTGTTATCCATATGCTTTTGGAAGAGCTATAATTTGTCACGAGTGTGATTACAACATTGTATAAAATTAGTAAAAATGTGCATGTAAAATTTGATTTACAAAACCTATGGCCTTGAGAAAAATAATAATTTAATTTTTCAACCGACACCATCTATAAATAAATTTCAGGAAGTACCAGCTTTAATCTGTTTTGCCACCATTAATTTAGAAATGATGGTAGCCTTATAAATCCTTTAGGCACTTTTCAAGGTATTAACAATGATATAACACGTGTATATTCTATACTAAAGGAATAATTTACCACCAGCGCCAAAATGGTTGATTTGTGAACTAAAGTGTTGGTTCTACTAATTGTTACTTCAGTAGCTTATAAATGATATGCGACATTGTATTGAAAAAAACGTAAATGTTTCCAACGCTACTTCAAGACTTTTACAATGAAGTGCAACACAAATATATTTTATACTATTGATTAAAAAATTTCCCAATGCCAAACCGGTGGACCTGTGGTGGACCTGATATAATAACATTTTGCTTAATCCAAACCCTCTAAAATGATATGTCATCAGCACCACAACGGTAGCTTGGAGAACTAAAGTGCTGCAGCTAAATTTGTGTCATTCTTCAAGACCTTTTCAGTGATATGCAACATGTTTTTATTCTATAGTTATGAATAATTAGTGACCAGCGCCAAAACGGTGAGTTTATGAATTAAAGTGCTAATAACAAAATTGTTACTTTCCCAAAACCTTTCAAAGATTATGAATAAAATTTGAATTGAACTTTTTGAGAGCCTTCATATCCAGACCTTTACATCGACACTACGACTTAGTCGCTAAGGCACCTAGAATCCCTAGATTTAAAATTTTTTGATGGATTCTTATCAAAGGTATTACACTGTGCATAAAATATGGTAAAACTGTTTAAACAGTTACCGTCGAATAACAGCCATTTTAAATATCTTAATAAATAGCTAAATTAATTCATCAAAAAAACCCAACACCACGATATTATTTTGCATACTACTTGTGCAGTATATCATTTTAAAGGTTATTGCAGTTAACAATTCTAACAATAGTCACTTTGAAAAGATGTAGAAGAATTCCGTAAATTTAGCCGAAGAACCTTACTACAGCTAACGCTGTGGCGCTGAAAACAGTTACAATTTCCCATATAATTACGTTGCATATCGTTTGGCAGATAACCAAGCGCTGGTTCAGTAGATTAATTCACCGTTATGGCGCTGGTGGCTAATTATTAATTTATTGAAAAGTTATTGAAAAGCTCTCAAAGAATGTCAAAATTTGGCTTAAGCGGCTTTGTACTTAGAACTACCGCTATAGTGCTAGAAGTAAATACATTTTTTCTCATTCCAGGATTGTGGAAAAAATTGGTATAACATGTTTAGTGGTGCATATCATAAATGTTGTAAAAAATTATCGAATTTCCATTATTACTAAATTGGTCTTAAATCAAAAAACCGTTGTTATTGAACAACGTATAGTGTTGAAAAAATAAAACTGGTCTGATTTTAATGATTTTTTTATGCTAGTGCAGTAATTCAAGAGAATATTTTTAAAATATTTCTCTTTCTTGCAATTAAATTTAATGTTTTCATAATACCAAACGAATTCCATACAAATTGTTCGTGAAAATTGTCAACTAATATTTGAAACCCATTTTCATACTACAAACCGAGGTTCATTTCAATTTGTTGAGCAGTGAACTAGTTCTTTTTAATTGTAATTTTCCAATATCGCAGCTAAATATATTTTACCAACTAAAGAACTAGTAAAACGGAACTGAGTCACCTAAACGAATTTTCATTAATATACATATCTAATTCCGTCACAGTTCGACATATTCCGAATAATTTTAGGATCCTATTTTCATCTACTATTCTTAATTTCATCATGATCGGTTGATGAATAGCTTAGTTTCGTCCTGATCTATGCTCAACTATAATCCAGAACTTGCCTCAAAAATAATTAGTCGCATATATTTATCCACTATACCCTATTTCAACATGACTGGTTAATAAGTCGCCTGTAGACATCTATCACAGGTACCCAAATTCATTTAGAACTTGCTGATGGTCATGTTTAAGAAATTTCTCGAAAAATAATTTTAGAGCTCAACTTCCATCCACCATACTCATTTTGGAGTTGTAGCACTCACATTAATGATAACCAATGCAACATGGTGTTACAACGCGACGCAACAGGATGAAACATGTTGCATCCTCTTCCAACATGACGCGACATTGTGCATCATGCCGCGTATGGTGCAACATTACGTGAATCCCTCGAACCGAAAAAAAAATTAAAAACCACCCGGCCATTTTGACCTCTGGGTGGTTTTACTAGATTTGATGTTTTGTATTTATTTCAATTACATATATCGAGGAAGAACAGGCAAATAATTTTAAGCGGTTTGCAGTTGCCTTTCCGACGAAAATAGAATTCGGAACTCAGTAGCTGCAAGAAGTTAGAAGAGGCCTTAAAATAGTGGTGTTCTCGTTTAATTAGAGTTATAATATATCCTTAAGGGTTGCTTAATCGTTTGTAAGATACCAGGTTATTGAAATTTCTTCACTAAAACTTATCACCATGATCATTTTTGAATGCTTCCCTACAATGCAAGTATGTTTATTCTGGTGTTCCTCTTCCTCCAAATCCAGTCTGCTGAGAGATATGGTTATTAACTGCCACCGCATCAGTTGCGGCTCTATCCTCAATCAAGGTCCTAGACGTTGTTTCTGATTTCGGTTACTTCTGCTTCAATCACATCGGTAAGGTCTTTTGTTTGTTTTTGCGAAGCGTTTGAGAATGCCGAAATATAAAACTTTATCATTCAGATAGCTTACGCTTAAACGAGATAAATATTTTGTAGATCTATAAGGTTGCTTTAAAGCATTTTTTATCTTGGGCCAGCGTGAAATTGAAAATTTTTAACGTCAAGATTACCGATTTCCGGTATTTGCACAGGTCTCATCCGATTTCCGATTCACCAACTAGTCCTATAGCTCTTTCATCGTTCATTAAACGGTAGTATGGCACACCACTTGTCCTTTCTTACTTTAATATCAAAAACGGGCGGACACATAGTGTCAACATGTCGCATCGATACTCATCAATGCTCTTGGTGCCAGCTTATCAATCTTATTCTTGATTACTGTGTAGCTCACTTTCAATGGGGCCGTTTCTACTTTATCTCTTTTTTTCTTCTGGCTTTATACAGGTTCATATGAGTGCCAATACACGTTACATCCAATTAGAATCCGGTACTATTCGATTTTATATCTCTTGTTCGGTCATTTCTGACAAGGAAGGGGCCTGAAGTGTCCCTCTCCGATTTCGCTGAAATTTGAATATGTGAAAGTAGACTGAAAAATAAGGGATACGTATTTTTTTTATCGGCGGAAAAACACTCTGAGGAGGTGAAACACCCCTCGGAAGTTGGGGGTAAAAAACGGACTTTTGATAATTTCGCCTAGAAAAATCAGTGAAATTTCGAAGAAACTTATTTAGGAATGTGTATTTTAATGAGCTATACTATTTTTTGAAAAAAATGCGGAACAATCCAGGGGGTGAAACACCCCCTAACAGGGGTAAAAAAATCAACTAATTGATGTATAATTCTTACATTAACGCGGAAAAATCTGAAAAAATATATGTTACTTAATAAGAGAAATCAAGGTTGACGTGTTCGAGGATTTTTTGAAACTACCCCCCGTATGGGGTAAACTACCCCTACCCTGAATCTTTGAATTATGGAAAGGAGAAACATTTTTTCTCGACGCAAGTTTCTTATTACCCTTATAAATGGTTAATACTAACCTATATCATTAATATTAATAATTTTTAGGGTTCGAAACATCCCCTAATCGGCGTATAAATTTGAAAAATTACGAAATATTCAGAAAAAAGTACGAAATCTTCTGGAAAAAATCTAGAAAAATTGTATAATGTTGCGTTTTTAACAATACCCTTGGTTTGTCCCAGAATATATCGTAATGCCCCTACCACTACTGACAGGAAGTTAACCACCCCTTTAGCGAAACGTTGAATTTTTCGATTGGGAAACATTTGTTCCGGCAAGAAATCTTTTATTCTCCTTGAACATTATTATTACTATCATCCCTTATCAACAACAATGACCTTTAGAGTTTGAGGCCCCTCCCCTCCTCCCCCATGGTGGGTGAAAGTAGAAAAATTCCGAAAATATATTTGAAACGTTCTGAAAAAACGTACGATTTTGGAAAACTTTTCTCTCCCTTATTTCTGGTTTTAAAGAAAAAAGTGGAGAATTTGGACCAACTGTTGAAGCAAATTTACTTAGATCAGAGAATGTTTATGTATTGGCTTCAGCTTCGGGAAAACTTACCTCAGGTATGGAATTCATGGTTGCTTCGTATTACAATATTTATTGCAAAAATTTAATTCAAATACATTTTATTTGAAGGACTTTTTAAAATATGGCTGGAAAAAATATTTTGACCAGTTGTGGGAAAGAAATCTGTACTGTTACTCGATTCTTGGAGTGGCCATTGTTCTGACATCGAAAAAGATTTTACGGATAAAGAAGTAGATATAAAAAAAATTCCTGGAGGAACTACAGGGAAAATTCAACCTCTTAACGTTTATGGATTTCGTATGTGGAAAAATTCGTTCGGCATTTTTCAGATACGGTTATTTTGTTAAATTACGACATTAACTTACATTTAAGGAATAACATCATCAAATTGCAATCATTAGTACACAATCAACTGTCTTGCCCCCGCTACATCGATCTTTTTAAATATTCTTGGTATTAAAGCGGATATATCGATGGGAGGCCAGACGAGTTCGAAAATCCCGTTTCTTTCAGCTTCGGGGATTCTTGTGAAATAGAAGGATGTAAAAATGTAGCAATAATTCGCTGCGGTTGGTGTAAGAAGTCGCTATGTTTCAAGCATTTTTTTGATGATTATCATTACTGTAAAAGATATGATGAGTGAAAAATAATATGTAATAGCTTTAACTAGACCTAAATTAATAATTAGACTAGACCTATAATAATAATTTTACTCTCATTGTCAGATAAGTATATACAGTAGAGCCTCGATTATCGTTAATTAATATATTCGAATTTTATTAAATCACAAAGCAATAATTGAGATAGCATTCAATACATATTTGCGTGGAATTAAACTTTATTGTACATTATAGGAGGAATTTTCCTTATCATGGTTCCGTCAAATTATTATTGTTTTTTTGGCGGAATTAATCGGATAACCGGTCGTTCTATAACCGACATTCCGATAATCAAGGTTCTACTGTACTCATGCGTTATTACATGTTTTCATAATTCAGACTATCCCATTTACTGGATATTAAACGATTGTAGTTTAAGTATAATATTATTCATATTTTATTGTAACAAAAACCGTTGGCAAGTGAAACCTAGTATGAATAATATTTTGTTATTCACCATGTAAATATAAATATGCTCATAATCAGCTGAAGATATATATCGATATGTACCCAAGCCTTGTCAAAGATATGAACATATCCGAAATGTTCGGATAATTTTTTAAAATTTGATCCTTGATGGAAGATGTTTTGAATCCCTAAAAATCGTTAACAGTAATAAGAAATAATAATGGAAGGAGGCAGGGAAAAAACATCTGGATAGAAAAAAATCTCCCTCACACTCACTACTGAGGTTCCGAAAATTCCTTGAGAATAAAAAGTCACTTCTTATAAACCAAAACCGTACGTTTTTTCAGAACGTTTCGAATATATATTTTCGGAATTTTGTCTACTTTCACTCACCGTGGGGGAGGGGGGGCCTCAAACTCTGAAGGTCATTGTTGTTGATAAGGGATGATAGTAATAATAATGTTCAAGGAGAATAAAAGATTTCTTGCCGGAACAAATGTTTCCCAATCGAAAAATTCAACGTTTCGCTAAAGGAGTGGTTAACTTCCTGTCAGTAGAGGTAGGGGCATTACGATATATTCTGAGAAAAACCAAGGGTATTGTTAAAAACGCATCATTATACAATTTTTCTAGATTTTTTCCAGAAGATTTTGAACTTTTTTCTGAATATTTCGTAATTTTTCAAATTTATACGCCGATTAGGGGAGGTTTCGAACCCTAAAAATTATTAATATTAATGAGATAGGTTAGTATTAACCATTTATAAGGGTAATAAGAAACTTGCGTCGAGAAAAAATGTTTCTCCTTTCCATAATTCAAAGATTCAGGGTAGGGGTAGTTTACCCCATACGGGGGGTAGTTTCAAAAAATCCTCGAACACGTCGACCTTGATTTCTCTTATTAAGTAACATATATTTTTTCAGATTTTTCCGCGTTAATGTAAGAATTATACATCAATTAGTTGATTTTTTTACCCCTGTTAGGGGGTGTTTCACAACCTGGATTGTTCCGAATTTTTTTCAAAAAATAGTATATTATTTAGCTCATTAAAATACACATTCCTAAATAAGTTTCTTCGAAATTTCACTGATTTTTCTAGGCGAAATTATCAAAAGTCCGTTTTTAACCCCCAACTTCCGAGGGTTGTTTCACCCCCTCAGAGTGTTTTCCGGCGATAAAAAAATTACGTATCCCTTATTTTCAGTCTACTTTCACATATTCAAATTTCAGCGAAATCGGAGAGGGACACTTCGCGCCCCTTCCTTGTGATATGTGTTTTTGAAAAGAGGCCACGAAGCGGTCTGATAGTAGATCTATGGCTTAAGTGTATATCATAATTATTAATCATATTTTATTTTGTTTTATTTTCAGCGTACGGAGCGTTATGCACAAATATTTAGAAAAAGAAAATGAGGTCAACTTTGATAAAATTTTTAATCAAATTTTAGGTAAGTGAAAAACATTTCTTTGCAAATTTAAAACTTTTAATTTTTGAAATGGTATGAATTTTGGTCCCATTTGTGTTTGCAGCGTTTTTCAATCGAACTAAATTTATAAACAATTATTAAGAAAAAATACAATTTGACGGTAATGCCGCCCCTCAATATTTACATACATACAGACATACATATAAGAAATGTACCGTAATTTTTTTTTTTTTTTGTAAATTCACAAATATAGATTTGCTGGTTTTGTGAGATTAGATAAAATTTAATGTTGCTTGTTACATAACATACGAAAATATTGATTATTAGAGCATTAACAAGTTGAATATGAATTTTTGATGAGTTTTTAATTTTTAACGCGAAATGTGGGAATTGCTTGCGCGATATCTAAATGTTGGGGGCCCCCGTTTGCCAAAATTTGATATGGCTGATCGATTTTTTAAAACATCCGCCGAAATTGTTGAACTAATGCCAAAAATTGTTAATAAAATTTAATGGTTTAGTGTTTTTGGAAATTACACGTAGATTTTTTCGTATTCAAAAATTAGAAATTCGATTTAGTAATAGTTTATTTTAAATTTGTAATGTAAATTTTTAATTTAGTACACGCGCGGGCCGCCATTAAAAGCGTTTTTTGCTTTAACATATGTTTGATAAAGACGGCACAGGCAGACTCCTACGCAGACCATTACTTTAGAGAGGCGTACGAAATTTTAACCACCGACAATAAATAAATTGTCATCTTCATCGGTTTGATTCAAGTTTTATTATAAAGTAATCTAAGATCGGAATAATATGATTTTGTATGGGGTAAATCTATAAAACATTGAAAGGTCGAATATTTCCACTTCAAACAATTTTGGTTTCCTTTAAAAATGTAATTTCTACTAATTATTCTGGGTTATAGCCAGATATTATTTTTACATCGAGGTGAGGTTTTGGTAGTTTTGAGCTCCACCAAGCTTTATAGAGTATCAATCAGATACACAAACGACAATTGTCCTGTTTTTTTATTATATCGGAGAGATCAGAGAGACAAAAAGAAAGCCTTTTCCGTTTTTTTATTTTATCGGGTCGATCTGATAATTTTTTTTTCGTTTTTTTATTTTCTCTGACCATTCTCAGATCGTCATTGTTCCATCTGAATATTTTTTCAGATAGTGCAGAGAAAAAATATTTTTGAAATATTTTGACACAAAATACGGCGGATGCTATGAAAAATGGCAATTAATAAATTCATTTGTAATTATTTTTATCTTATTTTTATTAAATTAATTGTAAAATTAATAATATCCTAATTTAATATTTTTTAGTGGTAAAAAATTACCGAGTTTACAGATAAAACATTATCTGATTTGTCAGATAAATTATCTCTCTGATTTATCTGATATCTCGGATACAATAAAAAACAGGCCAATTATAGATTTAAAAACAAGGTGTGAAAACGCCACAATACTTCCCCCCAGAGAGATCGAAGATCTATCGAAAATCTAAGAATCTGGTAGGAGTTCTGGAAACACGACCCGATCTTTTAGCGGATTTAGTACTTGACGAAAGATCAAAACGAACCTTTTTGCTAATTTTTGGTCCCTCAGTAAGTAATTTAGATCCGTCAGCCGAAATACTGAGTTCTGGTTCGTGAGTCGGTAAAAGTAATCTAGTTTGTATAGTTGGAGCGTCCGTAACTTCTGATTGGTTGTCGGAGTAACATGGTTTGAGTCAGTCGATGGAAATTTTGATGTGTTGTCCGTTCAGATCCAAAGTATAAAATTTGTCTGTACGGTCGATTACCAAATACGGTCCCAGTATATGATGGTTGCAGTGATCTGCTTACTGCGTCCGTCCGTAAGAAAACCTGCAAGCAAGTAAGCAAATAAATCTGTACTGATAAAAATTTTGTCCGTAGAATGTCGAAAAGCCCGTACAGGGCGAATTTCATCAAAATGTCGTCTTAAGTTCGTAATAAAGGCCGATTTTAAAATTTAGGCGTTCGTAGTATCTAAAAATGTTCCAGGAACTCGAGTTGTACATCCGTAAACCAGTTCAGCTGGAGTAGCTTTTAGTTCGTCACTGTAAGTCGTTCGTAGTCCAAGTAGAATTGCAGGAAGAACGCTAGTCCAATCAGATCGATCATAGCACATAATGGCAGATTTGATGATCCAATGTCATCTCTCGATCATGCCATTACTTTTTGGATTGTAACTGGTTCTCCTACGTTCAAAACCAAGTAAGTTAGCCAGTTTGCGAAATAGTTGTGATTCGAATTGCATGTCTTGGTCCGTGACTGATGAGCTCTGGCACACCAAAACGAGCTATCCAATGAGAGTAGACAGGGAAAGCAACAGTTGCAGCAGTAATATCTGGAACTGATTATCAGAAACTGGTAAAGGACCAATGATATCGAGATGAATAATCGAAAAGCGTTGAGAAGTTAATTTATAGTTACCCAGTGGAGATTTTGTATGTAGAGAAATTTTAGACTTTTAACAAGCTACACAACATTGAGCCATTTTCTGAACGTCTTTTTTAATCGATGACCAAATGACATTCTGAGTCAAACGATGGAAGCTTTGACGCCAGAATGAGACAGATTGCGAAAAGACTCGAAAACTTGTTTTCGGAAATTAACGGGAATGAATGGCCTGAATGGCGGAAATTCCTCAAATTAGAGAACAGAATTACTCCTTAAAATTTCTTAAAGTTCCTCGTCATTGGCTAAGCATCTGCGATGAAAGCATAATCAATACTTTCGGGACTAGAAATTTGATTAATGCGTGAAAGAGTATATGCGACAACGTTATTCAGACCAGAGATGTGCTGAATATCGGTCGTGAATTAACCAATGAAATCAAAGTGTCGAAATTGACGAGGAGCTGCTTTTTCCAGTTTCTGATTAAAAGCGTTGACAAGTGGCTTATGATCGGTATACAGTGTGAATAAACGACCTTGGAGAAGATATCGAAAATGTTTAATCCCCGAATAAACCGCGAGAAGTTCTCGATCATAAGCACTGTATCTTTTTCGCGTATCACTGAGACGTACTGAAAATAAACCGAGTATGGTTGCCAAGTGTCCGATACAAACTGCTGGACAACCGCTTCGGTCGCCGTATCGGAAGCGTCAACCATGATGGCCAGAAGTGCTGATGATGATGGATGAATAAGTAAAGTAGCGTTCGTAAGTTTAATTTTACAGTTATCAAACGCTTTGATAGCCTCTGCTGACCATTGGATTGGAACTCGACTGTTCTTAGTGTAACCTCTCAGGTAATCATTCAACAATTCCTGGTCAGCAGCAGCACCCGGAATGAAGCGTCGATAAAACTTAATCATACCTAAAAAGCGTTTCAGTTGTTTTACAGTCTGTGATCGTTCGAAATTTTTGATGACTTGAACCCACTGATCTATATTACATGGATACGACATGTCAAAAACTATATGGTAGAGCAAAAATAGTTCTACGTTTGTGACAAAGACAGAAAAATTTTCTGTCTTTTCTTCAATTCCGAATTTTCGAAAATCAAATTAATGTAAACAGAAAACTGGTTCCTATGAGATTTTGACGTTTGACGTTTTGACGACAAGAACTCTTTTTTTTATTCGTAATATTTGCAGGAGAGCATTTGAAATATTAAGGGAAATCGCAAGAAGAAATTTGCATACAAAAGCGGTACCACATGAATTAAATGAATAAAATGTGATTTATAATTTAAACCATTTGAATATTATTATTTGTTCATGATTATAATAATAAAAAACCAATTTCAGAAAATTTCGAAATTAAATCTATCTTCGGTACGGTCCTATCTTTCGGAAATATTTTTTTAAAGCAAGAGGTGTGTATAAACGAGCGATATGACTATACAAAAAAGTGCTCCCATTTTTAGCTGTTGTTTTATATGGTTTCTGGCATTGATGTCGTATCCATGTATAGTAGTATAGTAGTATAGTATACCGGTAGTATACCTTGTCCAGTTACCAAATGGCCTAAAAATATAATTTCATTTTTTGCGAAAACGCATTTGTCCACATTAACCATAAGTCCATGTTCTTCTAATTTAGAAAAAACGATTTTAATATGTCCAAGATGTTCGTCATAATTTCGAGATACAATGAGTCCAAATATACAAAGCAGGAGTCAAGTCCGCGAAGTACTGAATGCATAAGACGTTGGAACGACTGTGCTGCATTCCTAAGGCCGAAAGTCATTCTACAAAATTCAAATAGGTTCAAGGTGTCGAAATTGCTGTCTTTGGAATATCCGTCGGTTCAATAGGAATTTGGTGGTATGCCTGGACAAGGTCTATCGTTGTGAATATAGTGCAGCCCTCGAGTCGTTGTGTAAAGTCTTGGATATGTGGAATCGGATATCTCAGGAATCGTGACTTTATTCAGTGCCTGAAAGTCTCCACAAGGTCTTCAAGACCCATTCTTTTTGGGTACTAAATGTAACGGACTGGACGAAGGACTAGGTACTACTAGGTTTGCAAATCCTGAGTTTCATCATGTTTTCGAATTCTGTCTTCGCGATGATGAATTTGTCCGGTGCTAGTCGTCGTGGTTTGCATGCAACCGGTAGTCCGTTCGTCTCAATTTTGTTTGTCACACTATTGTCTAGTATGGTCAATGTCAATGTTACCGTGAATGACTGTAAAAAATTTTAATATTACGTTGAAAACTCCTGGATCAATTGTTGACTTGTCGATCCAGAATCAGTATTATCATCATAGGAGGAAGAGGTACCGTTTGAAAACAGAGAGCTCACGTCAGGACACGTCAGCAACTATGAATTCCCAGGAGAATTCGCGGCGCAGTCCGATGTCAAGTTTTAAGGATTTAGTTCCGTAATCATTTACCGAAGAACCATTTGCTGCAAACAATTTGAATGATCGGTCGATCCTTGGATTCCGAACAAAACGGGTTGGCAAAACTGAGACATCTGCACCTGTATCTATTAAAAAATGTGTTTGAAGAAAAATTTCGTAAATTAAAAGGCGGCTAGTTTTAGAATTTGGCTTACATTTTAATGCCTTTGTGCCGAAATGATGATGATAAAAAGACGTAAAATTATTTTCAGCCGGAGGATCCATAAAACCATAAAAAGGATTGAATGATTTTTGGAAATTTAGAAAGTAATTACGAGAATAATTATTGCTTGAATTTGACCGCGAAAATTACGACCGCGTGAATTGGATTTAGATCGTGATCTAGAATTTCGACTAACAATTTCCGAAATCTCCGAAAATAATGTTTTCTTAAATTCCGAAAGTTTATTATCAATAGAAAAGCTAAATTTGGACCGGAAGGACCAGATGCAGATGCCTCAATGGAATTTATTTGTGCCTGAGTCATCGTCTCATGCACGTTGTCAGCCCGTTCCGCAAGGACTGACAGGGAGACGTCATTTTCGAATGGTGTAAGCACCATTTGCACTATCTGATGCTAACCTCTTCATCCAAAATTGACGAAGTATTGCATTGATTAAAATTACCACCATCATTTAATTTCATAAGACTCAATAATTGTGACGGCTTCCTGTCTCCAAGAGTCAAACCATGCATCAGATTATTGAGCTTCGTCTTTTCAGATTTGCCAAGTACCCGAATCACTTCTGCCTTAAACGTAGAATAAGGAGAGTTACCCTTCGGGCTTGTTATAATATAACAAGCAAACGTGTCGTGTAGTCGTGCATCCAGAGCTCCTACCGCATGAGCATATTACGTGGACTCGACCGTAATCTCTGCCAATGCGAACTGCTGCTCAAGAATCTCAAACCACACCATTGGATTTTTTGAGTGCAATGGCTATGGAGGTTTGAAAGCCACTCGAGCAACAAATCCAGCACCGGCAGAAAAATTCACATTTAAATGTGAGACAGCCTTGGAAACGGCATCATTAATAAGACTAGTCAGCTCAGTGGGATTCAACGTGATACTAGACTCCCTTGTTGAACCGCTGCCGAGTCTGACTCAATCGTCACTGGTAGGGAATAAGATGGATAATTCACACCTTGAACAATACGCCGAAACAAAAAAGAAAAATCAGAACAATACCGAAAATGCGAAAACAAACAACGAATCGTTGTAATTTTGTTGTAAGCGGCCGTAATTTTCGATGTAATTTTGATGTCTGCGATCACGTCGGGGTCACCAGTTTTGGTAGTTTTGAGCTCCACCAAGCTTTATAGAGATACACAAACGACAATACAATTCTTTTATATAAGAAAAATTGCGAAAATATGTGTTACAACAAAACTCATTTTTATTTTAAAAATATGTATAACAATTAGTAATTATCACTTAAATCTCTTAAAACATTATTTTGGCTTTTATTATTTATTTGAATGTAGTTTTTGACTATTATTTATATCAATAATTTAAAACAATTTTTTTTGTATTTACATTTTTTAGGAATCTACACGTGTCTAAAATCGAAACTATGTCTAAAAAAATTAGTTTTGGACACTCGCGTACATTTCTGTCCAAATTAAAAGTGTTCAAAAATTTAAAAGTGTCCAAAAATTTCACACCGGTTGAAAGCCACGCCACTACAGAAAATATTTTAGAATTTTTGACGATTAATCGAGATTCTACGATGACAAGAAAATTAGCCTACTAAATTTAAATAAATAAATTTCCAAAACTACTAAAAGTTGAAAAAATCCGATTTTATAAAAATTTTATTTCACAAACTCATTTCGTAATTGGTTGTATATTTTAGATTTCTGAGAACCAACACTGTCTAGTAGCACTAACCAAAGTGTTAATTTGGTTTCACGCGAGAACCTCATGATATTCAACATGTTAGCGTACAAAACCCTCCTACGCAAACCATGCCACGATAAGAATACATTTTTCGGTTTGTGAAAGCTAAAGACTTGAGGCTAACTGAAGTGTTTGGAAATCTATCTGAATACGGCCCCATACGTTGTTTAGATTAGTTTTCGGGGAAAATGTAACAAATTTAGCAAATGCCCGCAATATATTTTTTCGGGCTACATCTCGGCTCAGCTTAAAAGCGCGTTGAAATTTTTTTACAAGTATCACTCGCCCTAGAAATCATCTATGTCGCAACTTACTGTTTAAAGTCTTGATACATTCATGAGAAGGTGTGTGCATATACACAAAATAATATACATACATCAAGTACAATGAACGGATTAAATTACGAACATATATACGCACATGTATAGAGTATAAGCGGCTTTAATAATATCGCGTCAAATTTGCTCTATTTTTTAAAAGAGTTTTGTATATAAGAAATCTATATACTGTACATTCGTATTATACACAACATACCAACACTATAAATAGCGGGAGAATTTTTATGTAAATATTTACGTTAAATTTTTCGATTTTCACATACTTTCGATTTTTTGTTGTGGTACTTTACACTATTAAATTTTAAGTCACACAAAAATCGGTTCAAAGGTCGAAGAATCAAAATTATTACCAATCTTTGCTTATTTAAATGTCATTTGCATAAGCAATTCTGGGGTGACATGTTCTACCATCACATTTTCGATACTTTATCGAAGTTTATTTCTCATTTTCCTAAACTAAAATGGACAACTGTTTCATTTATGAATTATTTCATTTCTATTGCTATCACAACCTACTAGTACAAATGCGAACAAATTGTCTTTCTCTAATTGCGTTCAAGTATCGAAAACAAATTATTTCTTGATAGAAATGGAGTAGAATATCACAATTTTTCAATCTAGTAACCTGGTAAATGATATAAAATGTGAAATAGTGCCACATTTTATTCTAAAGAAGCGAGACATAATCTACGATAAAGTATCGAAAATGTGATGGTAGAACATGTCAGCACTGTATTAGTTGCATATTCGAGACTGTGCGTTGCTATTCATATTTTATGTTTAAATTAAAATTAATTAACTCTTCAATATTGAAAACATATTTGTATTTCTTATTTTGTAAAGAACATTTTTATTCTTAAATACAAAGTACAGAAAAAACTATTAAGTAAATATTTACTATGTAAACAATACAGCGGGAGAAAATAATGTAATTTAACAATTTGTACCTTGGATTGGCGTAGGCAGTAGCATGTTTTGATGTAATGTAGAAATATCACGTAAGTATTGATTTTGTGAAGCTAAATTTAAATTTAATTTAATAATTTTTAGCAAAGGACGTGGGACCAAATTATTTAGAAACTAGCAAAAAATGGACCGGAGTGAAGTTTATGCCAAAATAACAAAATAACTGTGTCCTTTAAGTACTTAGAATTGAAAAAACACTCAAATATTGAACCTTTATAATAATAACTGAAATTTTTTAATAAACACAAATATTTTTACACTAAACGTAGCAAACATTTAATTTTTGTGGAAAGTTATGAGTGAATTTTAAAAAATGAAATTTTTTACAACAAACACACTATGAATTGCACAGAGATGTTCGATGTTGTTCTGAACTGTGCCTACGGATTGGACAGAGATGTTCGAAGTGGTTCTCAACTAGTAATTGATGTAAGAAACCAATCTTATTTATCTACATGCTCGGAAATATCTGAGATTCTTGTTATTCGAGACAGAATGCCATTGAGTGTAATTTGAAAATTCTTAAGCATTTGAATTTATTTATCTCGGCCCCTACGGATTGCCCAGTGACGTTCGAAATGGTTCTGAACTAGTAATTTAAGTAAGAAACAAATCTTATTTATTAACATTCTCGGAAATCTCCGAGATTTTTGTTATTCGAGACCGGACATCATTTAGTGTAATTTGCAAATTCTTAAACATTTAAATTTATTTATCTCGGCCCCCTACTGGTTGCACAGAGATGATCGAAGTGGTTCTGAACTAGTACATACATGTAGTAAATGTTTAAGAATTTTCGAATTACACTCAATGGCGTTCTGTCTCGAATAACAAATATCTCAGAGATTTCCGAGCATGTGGATAAACAAGATTGATTTCTTACATCAATTACTAGTTCAGAACCACTTCGATCATCTCTGTGCAATCCGTAGGAGCCGAGATAAATATTTTCAATTGTTTAAGAATTTTCATATTACAACGATGGCGTTCTGTCTCGAATAACAAAAATCTCAGAGATTTCCGAGCATGTGGATAGATAAGATTGGTTTCTTACGTCAATTACTTAGGGGCAGTTAATCAGAACAACTTCGATCATCTCTGTGCAATTCATAGTGTGTTTGTTGTAAAAAATTCCATTTTTTAAATGTCATTCAAAACTTTCCACAAAAATTAAAGGTTTGCTATGTATAGTGTAAAAATATTTGTGTTTATTAAAAAATTTCAGATAGTATTATGAAAGTTCAATATTTGAGTGTTTTTCAATTCTAAGTACTTATAGGACACAGTGTATATTTTTTTATTTTAGCATAAACTTCACTCCGATAAACGTTTTTTTTTTTAATTAATTTTTTTTTATAGTTAACTATGCGGTCTGTTTTGGGGTTCAAGACTCACCTGCTCTTCCGCGGTTATGCTTTTGACGCCCTTCCTTTACGCCTCCCGGCTCCCCAACTCGAGGAAGTACGGCTATAGGACCGATTTAAGACCATCTGCACATTGCAAGTTCCATGCCAGCCTATACTGGCATGAAAGATGGGTCGGCCCATGGGTTTTGCACAACGACAGGGGGTCGTAGATGTGTTACATTTCACCACAGATCGTAATGTGTTGATGAAATATCACTTTGCATCCTGCCCCTATCGGGATTCCGAACCCGGTACCTCCCGATCCAAACGGCAAAGCTTTAAAAACTATGCCATTTGGTCTGTTAAAAAATGGTTTACAACCAATTTTCTCAGCATTAGGAAGGTGCACCAAAACTACAAAAAATTGGGTCATTCTTCTGTCTCTATAGATGTCGAAATTCGAGAATGGCTTGTGTCTAACCGTCGTAACTGTTTACTATATCGTTTAAAATGTCTTAGATTATGAACTATATGATTTTTCAGACGGAACCTCATAAATCCAGCACTATGATTTTTCGGTACAAACATTATAATTCCAGCCGGAACCATACCTTCTACAGCCAAACTAACTATGGCACAAGTAACACATTGTATTGTGCATCATTATGTACTACATCCTTTTTTAGCCGGAACCTTATAATTTCAACCAAAACGTGATAAAGCCATCCAGAACCATATAACAGCCAAACTAATTATGACACAAGCATCATGATGCACTGTGTACCATTATGCACTGTATATTTTTAAGACAGAACCTTATAAATCCAGCAGTCATTTGTCGGTAGAAACCTTATAATTTCAGCCGGAACGATACCCTCTGCAGCCAAATTAATTATAGCACACGTACCACAATGGTTTGTGCACGATATTCTTTTTCAGCCGGAACCTTATAAAGCCAGCCAGAACTATATAACAGCCAAACCATATATACTACTCAAAACAAAATAAGAAACACTTGCTACTAGTTAACTTTCGTTGTAGATCAATTTTACCCAAACTAACCCACATTTTACATTAATTTTTCGTTTTTTTGTGTACCTAAAACCAAATTTGTATCTCATAACTGTAAAACGCAGTAGACCTTCCCGTAAAACAATAACAAAAATAAAGTGAAAAATGCACTCATTCGTAAATTGAATTTTGAGTAAATTGGATTATTTTTATCAAAATTAATTTGTTTTCAAATAAAAATTGTTTCAAAATCATTTTTTTTTCAATAAATCAACAAAGTGACACGAATTAGGATCTATCTAACAGCTACGGAGGTGGCAAGAGTGACAACACTGATCCAAGAGGGAAAAAATTTACGTTTTGTAACGAGATTAATGGGAGTCTGACATTGTTCGGTACGTAAGACGGATCATATGAAATAACATCTGGATCAGGCAGAAAAAGCATCACGACTTCAAATGACGACCGACGCATAGTGCTGGCTTCTCTAAGAGACAGGAACAGAACCTCCAAATCGATTCAAAATTAATTTCGTACGCTATTGAACCGCCCGATATCAGATCAAACTATTCGCAATCGCCTCAAAAAGCAGCGATTAGATCAAGAAAAGCAGCCATACGCCCCATTTTGCTCTCTAGACATCGTGCAGCAAGACTGAAGTTTTGTCAAGAACATAGAAGTTGGCAGTTGTGACGT
Source organism: Nephrotoma flavescens (assembly GCA_932526605.1). NCBI lineage: Eukaryota > Metazoa > Arthropoda > Insecta > Diptera > Tipulidae > Nephrotoma > Nephrotoma flavescens. Next base: position 209,884,553 of record OW052221.1, on the reverse strand, counting down.
TAATAAGTCGTACTCTTCACGGATGAATCGCGTATTTGTTTCAGTACCAGTGATAGGCGGAATCTGCTCTATAGGCGCATTGGAGAGCGATATATTGACTGCTGTATACAAGAAACCGATCGTTTCGGAGGCGGTTCAATAATGGTTTGGGTGGAAAGACAGAGCTTGTTGTCATTGGTGGAGGATCGACTGCGGGTGAAAGATATGTGAACTCAATCCTCAGACCCCACGTCAAGGTCTATGCGGATAGGTATGGTCCAGACTTTACCTTAATGTATAGGATAATCCAAGGCCCCGTAATGCTAACGTTTCCACAAAATTTCATTAGAGATGAAAATATTGTGGCAATGAAATTTCCAGCGAATAGATATTCTAAAATGGCGAATTCGTGCGATGGTGAACCCTCCATTAACCATTCCTGCACCTGTTAATGCTGTTAAGATTAAATGGTGTAAAATAACCCAAGAAACCATCAAAAGGCTGGTAAGGAGCATGAACGAACGATGTGTCCAGTGTATTAGGGCCAGAGGAGGTCATACAAGATATGAATGCGGGAAGTTCTACTGCATTTTACAGTTATGAGATACGAATCTGGTTTTAGGTACACTGAAAAACAAAAGATTAATGAAAAGTATGGCAACATTAGTTTGGGTAAAATTGTTCTACAACGAAAGCTAACACCCTAGTGGCAAGTGTTTCTTATTTTGTTTTGAATTATATATCATTTTTCGGTAGACAGACACCTTATAATTCCAGCCGGAACCATACCCTCTTCAGCAAAACTAACTATGGCACAAGTAGCATAATTAATTGTGCATCATGGTGCACTATATGCTTTACCAGCTGGTACCTTATAATTCCAGCCAAAGCGTGATAAAGCCAGCCTGAACCATATAACAACCAAACCAACTATGACACAAATTGCACGATTGATTGTGCATCATTGTGCTTTATATAATTTTTCGGTCGGAACCTTATAATCCCAGCACTATATGTATGACTTTTCGGTAGAAATTTCATAATTTCAGCCAGAACTTACTATATAGCACAAGTAGTACAAGGGTTCGTTGTGCATTATATGATTTTTCAGCCGGAATCTTGGCTGTTATGTGGTTTTGGCTGAGTTGATCACGTTTTTGCCGGAATTATAAGGTTCCGAGTGAAAAAGCATGTAGTGCTCAATGATGCACAATCTATTGTGCTACTTAGTTTGGTTGTAGATGGTATGGCTCCGGCTGGCTTTATTAGGTTCAGGCTGGAATTATAAGGTTCCGGATGAAAAATCATATAGTGCATACTGATGGGCAATCCATTGTTCTTCTTGTGTCATAGCTAGTTTGGCTGTATTTAAACATACCATCGGTACCGGCTGGAATTATAATGTTTCTACTAGAGCATTCAAATCCGAATAATCGAGTATTCGAATATCCGATTAATTTGTGGTAAATTTAAGTATTCGTTATTCGAATATTTTTACGTCAATATTTTTTTTTATCTCCCAAAATATCTTGTAAAAAAATGGCGAATTTTTTCTCATCCCGTTATTCCTTTTCAAACTTCGAAATTTCAACATTTCATGCACATTCCTGCAATTTATGACTTGTAACTTTATTTTGTATTTAATTTATATTTGACAGCGAATCGGAATATTGTGAAATCGAAGATGATTTGCCTAACGGCGATGATAATACAATTGACAGATCAGAGTCAATTTATCTTGATACAAACTTTCCATTCGACAATGACAATGATAATTTTCTTTGCTCTACGGAAGAATCCTGTCTACTGGAGCTCAACGTATATGTGGATCTTCTATTATAAAGAAAGTACGGAAAATAGTAAAAAAAATTCAAAAGTCTCCAGCCAAAATATTAAACTTTAAAAATATGTGATCGAGAATGAAAATAACTTGAAAACAAGATGAAATTCGACGGCTACAATGGTGGGAAAATTTTTACGCCTTAAAGATTGCGTTAATGCGCTACTTGATCTAGGTTATGAAACCGTGACTGAAAGGGAAAGCATTTATTTACAACAATTGTTTGACAAATTGACTCCGCTTGAAATTGCAGCCAGAAAACTTAGCAATAAAAATTCAACACTTGCGACAGCCGAGGGCGTTGCTGCGAAAACTTTATCGGAAGATCTCAAAATGTCGGGTCAAAATGTTGAATAACTGAATGCTCTAGTTTCTACCGAAAAATCATATAGTCGATAGCTCGATTTATAAGGTTCCGGTTGAAAAATTATATAGTGCATAATGAAGCGCAATGAATCGTGCTACTTGTGCCATAGTTGATTTAGCCATAGTTATTTGTAGCTGGCTGGATTGCCATAGTTATTTGTAGTATAGTTCTGGCTGGCTTTATCAGGTTTTGGCTAAATTTATAGGGTTCCGGCTGAAAAAGCATATATTGCACAATGGTGCACAATGCATTATGCTATAGTTAGTTTGGCTGTAGAGGGTTTGGTTCCGGCTGCCTTTGTCAGGTTCCGACTGGAATTATAAGGTTCTGACTGGAATTATAAGGTTCCGGCTAAAAAAAACAGGCAGTTTAGAATGATGTACAATACATCGTGCTTCTTATGCCATTGTTGGTTTGGCTGTGGTATGGCGGCTGGCTAAATTATGTTTCGGTTGGAATTATAAGGTTCTGTCTGTAAAATGTAATAGTGCAGAATGATGCACAATCCTTTGTACTTCTGGTGTCATAATTAGTTTGCTAGTATATAACCATACAATCGCTTTCGGCTGGAATTATAAGGTTTCTACCGAAAAATAATATAGTGTATAATGATGCACATTTCATCGTGCTACTTGTGCCACAGTTGGTTTGGTTCCGGCTTATATGGTTCCGGTTAGCATGACTGACACCTTAGATTTGGACAACAGTTTTGACAATACCACTTTAGTTTATAAATTCACCGTTTTGGTGGTGTTGGAAAATTATTTGTTTATTATATATACACGGCAAGTAACCCTTCGTCGATATAACAGATTTCAAAATCCCGAATTTCAAATATCTATTTTAAAAGTGGTTCTGGTTTTTAGATTCTTAGTTAGTCAAAAGCCGTTATTTTTGTAAAACCGTTCTTTGCCGTTAAGTTTCATGACAAATTTTGATCAAACTTACTTAATAAAACCAGAAGTAAAAAATTTAACCTGAGCAAATTAAATTGGATTTTTAGGATGGGATCGAGCTTTAAAAATTAATTATGAACCACATGTTCTGGAATTTGACAAACTCATATCACAACCGACTTTGGTCTAATTTACTGTGTAGAACAGGTTTGGGAAAATAAGCCGATTTTCTTTGCCGATTTAAGGATTTTAGCTATTGAACATCCATTTCGTATACCGTTTTTTTTGTACTACCCTTGTTAAAAAGATAGAAATTATTCACGATATTTAAGAAATTGTGTTATTTCTAGCGATTCATCCGAAACTCAAATATTGTGCAAATATATTAAGTAGGTGCGAGTTATCGCAACACATTTGCGCGTTTCGTTTTCATTATAACCAAATTAACATCATTTAGGCTAAGTGTAAAATAGACGTAACCGCACATACTGATAGAAAGCGGATTATTCCTCTATGCCATATATACATAAGATATGTATATACTGACACTATTAAACCGCAATTCTTATATATACATAAAATCAACAGAACAAATAAAAATACGCAAGATTTTAAAATAATTCGGTTTCAATTACCCTTTATGTACACACGTGAGAGAGATCTTACATTTCTTTATGTCTATATCACCGTCATTGTTTCTTCTGGAAATTCTTTTTAACCAGTTTTTTTTATTCTTTTGTTGTATATAGCTCTAGTTATCTATTTCATCGTATGTAGATAGATAGATATACATACGTTAGGCGAAATTAAATTTTCAATAAAGATAAGTTGTACATAAAAGTAAAAAAAGAATGGAAAATGTGAGATAAAATTCACGACAAAACACACTAAGATTTTCCATTCTGCACACAAATTTCTATTCAATTAAGAAATAAAGAAAAATTGATCTCGTTTCACTCCCGCGCTTTATATATATTTACTCGTTTCCATTACGCCAATAAAATTGTGTTGAGCTATCAATGGAAAATTGAGGAAAGGCGATAATCTATTTTTCTCAATTTTTCATGTACGTATATAAGATAAGAATTTTCAATAGCTGAATTCGAGTGTGTAGGCGTTTTTTCTCATTTTATTGGTGTCGTGGTTGAAATGCGTCCTCGACTGCTTAGCGGCAGAAATAAAAGACCCTGGGGGCACCGAGCGTCGTTCGGCCAAAATCGATTGAATCGGTATTTTTTTGCGACATTATTTATATAAACATTTCAAAATTGGAACTTTAACTTTTAGACAATTTTATAGAGCCAAGTCCAAAATTTATATTATATCTTTCCTCGGATTCCTCGGTTATTCCATCATGTGGGATGGGAGCCACATGATGGAATAACCGAAGAATCCTAAACGAAAAACTCTGTCTCGCTAAATTTTTTTAAAATTCGTCGAAGCCAAATAAAATGTTAAAAGAAGGTTTCAAGCCCCCGGCTTCTACCAGATGATGCTCTAAATGAATTTTCCTGAAATCAGGACCCAATCGGTTTGTGGTGCTCGTAAATGCTCCTCCATCGATTATTATACAATTCGTGTAAGCCACTACTCTAAAAAATGACACACCGGACGACCCTCTGAACAAATTTTCCCAAAATCTGAACTAATCGCAATCGATTCCTTGCAATTTAAAAAACCCCTTCGCCAATTTTAACGAATTCGCGGGAGTCGTAAAAAAATTAAAAAGTGGTACTCGGGCCCCTCCGGATGGCCTTCATCGCAATCTATTCCTGGAACTCGAAAAACCCTCCTAAGCAATATCCATCAAAATCGTCTGAGCGGAGAAAAATAAAATTTGAAAAAGGCCCAAACGGAGGATTCTCTAAACGAATTTTCCTGAATCCACGACCCATCGCAATTGTTTTCTGGTTATTCAACTTGATGTATCAGTAGGGGTCTAATGCTGCTCTCTCGATCAATATGGTTGATTTCGGTTGAATTTTTGTCTATTATTTCGTCGTAGCTGGTCAAGTTAGTGATGTGAACCAGCTTAAATCCTCCGCTGATGATTCGTCCGGTTCCTTGTTTAAGTGTTACCAGCGTGTTGGTGTACTCGTAGATGTTCAGCGATCTGTTTTTGGTCCAAAGACAGGAGCTAAAAAAGCAAGAGATGGGTTTCGTTTGGTTATATTTTTTATATGACTTTTGTGTATTTGTTCCCCGATGCGGTTATCACAGATGCTGTTAAGATAGCCGAAAATTTCCAGCAGAAAAAAGGCTTTCTCAGGAAGCCAGACTTTTCTACCTTGTTAATTTCGCGTTATGAATTTTATTGTAAAATGAGAATGCCTTCATGATCTGTGACAATTTTAACCTTTTTCGCGCCATATAGGTAATTCCGTAAGCTATCCAAAGCCCAGATGATAGCCAGCAATTCCTTCTCATTAAAATCACATTTTTCTTCTGTTTTGTTTAATTAACCATTAATTTAATTAACCTTAACCATTAAAATTGGTTTAGTTCTGCCCAGTTCGGTCTGTGATAGTCAATTGGTACAGGAGTGCCCGAAGCATCCGTTGTTAGTATGAACGGCTTCGCGAAGTTAGGAAGAATTATTATTTCACAAAAGATCTTTGATTTGATGAAATGCGCGAACTTCCTTGCTCAGAGTGATTGTAACTTTATGACTGGTTGGCTTGGATTTGGGCATTTTTCCTTCTGCTGAGATTTGTCAAAGGTTTAGCTATTTTTGTGTAGTCCTTTATTTAACGCCTGTAGTAAGTGAGTCCGAGAAATTATTTCAGCACCTTTGTGCAGGAACTCTGTTTTGTCGGGATTAACTCGGACGTTGGCTCTTTCCAAAGTTGAAAATATTTTTCCGATATTAGTCGGATATTCTTCCTCGTCATTTCCTCCGAATATGATTATAACGTCTATATAATACATTATCAGTCGTTTGAGCGTTCTTCAATCCGAAGGGAAGTCTTAAAAATTCATAATTTTCGTTCATCGTTGAAAATGAAGTTTTAGATATGTCCACTTCTTTCATCTAGATTTGATGAAATCCCGAAGTGTGGCCGATTCTAGTAAAGAATTTTGAATTCCCCTGATTTGCAAGAGTGTTAGATATATCAGGAATCGGGTACGTATCTAAGGTTGTTATGGCATTCATTCTTTCATAATCGATGACCATCGTGTACTTCTTATGCCTGCGTCCAATTTTTTTCCCATTATCCTAATTGGGGAGTTTGTTATATGGACTTTTGGAGACCTTTGTAATTCCATCTTTTAATAGCTGAGCGATTGGTTTTTAGCTTCACTCCTCATAGGAGTAATGGCTAACTGGGTAAGGGTATTGCTTGGTATAAATGTAAACATTCAGGCGATTTTATATTGTGAACTTTAGAAAAGATGTGATTTTTTAATTGGTATTCCAAAGTCATTATAAGTATTTTCCTATGCATTTAGCACAAACTTCAGTGACATTGGTACACTATCTAAACCCAAGCGAGTCATTTAAAGTACTTTCTAAGTATTTAAGGAAATGTTTAGAATTACTTCGGAATGTACCTAAGGCTCATTAAAAAATCATAAATTTAAACCTCATGGGACACCCTGTCAGACTCATAGAATTTACTAGAGACACTCGCTAGAATGACTTTGAAATACTAATTAAAAAAACAAATCTTGTCTAAATTACACAATATAAATTCGCCTGAATGTTTACTTACACCAAGCATGTTGTTGCATTTTTCTGGATTAGTTTGGATAAACTTCACTAGCATGCTGGTTTTGGCTCTGGATGTTAAAGGCAATATTTCGTTATGATGTTGGCATAAGCGCAGATTTCCTTTGTAGACTTAATTCCTTTTGTAGATTACCATATTTCTAAAATTCTAGGCACGAAGTGTATGCTTGTGGTAGTGTTTGTGGTCGTTCGATAACTAACACCTTGGATAATTCGCCATTTAGTCTTCGAATGGACACATCTAATGCTCGATTTCTATAGGTTTCGTAATGATTAGCGAAAATTGATGATTAATATTCGCCTATAATTCGTCTATGCTTATATTTTTTTGTGAAATGCTGCTATGTTTGCAACTCCAAAGTGTTCCAACGTTCTACGGTCTCTCTTGTCTGCGTAATGGAGAGGCATTTTTTTTATTGAGATCATGATTTGCAATGTGGATGAACATAACTACGACTCCTTATCGGAGTGCAAACACACAGCCCATTTCATCTTCCAAGTCAAAACCACAGACTGGCATGGAACTATGAAATGTGCAGAAAATTATTTATTAATTTACAAAAGCAATTACGCTAATTTCAACACACTACACTTTAAACACACTTACAGTATTTTGAAACCTGCCACTTTCGCTTTTAAACAATCGTGTGCGGAATCTTTACTACGCACTGAAACCCAACCCTAGATGTTACTGCATTCGGATAAGTAACAATAATACTTACAGGAATGGTTGGCAATAATCTTTGGTCCAACCTTGTGGTGCCTGTTATAGCAACGGACCACAGTCGTAAGGTGGTAAAGATAATTTTGATGGTGGAATTCGATACTGCATATGCTTTAATCATCTGTTTTTGCAATTTGCCTACATATGGCACTATACGTTTTGTCTGATGCGTGCTATCTACTACTTTACTCTAACCACTTTGACATTTTTTTTTGCAAATTTCATTTTTCCCCAAATTTGTAACATCTCAGGAACCACTTACATTTCTGTAATGATTACATAAACAAATCCATTTTCATTTTTATAATTAGCCCAATTGTTTTGATAGCTTTTCGGTTTTCTGTTTTTTGTTAAATATTATTTAAGTTTATTTATTAATTTTTGGTGCGTGAAGAAAATATTATTGTGAAAAATTTTCGTTCTCTGCTGTCTCATAACAGTTTCTTATATAGAATACGATAGCATTAAAAATATGAGGAGTCGTGCACGAATCGCTAGACGAAGCAAATCTAAAAGACGAGGAGTGCGCGCCGTAACAGGAAATCCATTTTTGAGTTTTTTAACAGGAATTGCGGTGCAAGGGGCCAAGGAATGGCGGAATATGTCTAAAGATGAAAAATTTCCAAACATAAACCAACTCGAGAAAGTGCAGAGGAAAATCAGACGTCGTAAACAGCCCAGGCCAAGACGAAGAAGTAGTCGGTAATCGAATCGACGGACAATAATTCGTTTACGTTTGTTGGTCTAAGAACTATCTGTATAATTAAATGTTATGACGACCGGCCATATTATACAAAATTTAATTTAAATTGTATGTGTTTTATGTGCGAAATATATGGTGGTTGTTTAAAATATAATTTTTTATTGTATTATTAACACTTGGCCCTTATTTACTTAACTGGTTCTTACACCTTTCTATTTACTAAACCACAATCTAAATTCTACTGTGCTTCAAAATGATCATTTTCACATAAATCACTTTGACACAAATCGTGTGGGAGCTGCCTGAGCTTGATAATTGGTACTGGGTTTTGATTGTTTTGAAAAAGGGAGGAAATTTGTTTCAGTCTTGTTGTATATTCGATTGCAAAAAGCGCGTTAAAGTGGGCTTTCTAACCGATTTAACCTTGTCTACCAACAAATCATACCAATATTGGACTGAAGTGTTTTAAAGCGAACCTTGTGAAAATCAATCGTGGCTTCTTCTTAGTTTGCTTCAGTATTTTTGAAATGATTTCTAGTTTTGAAATAGAGAGTTTTATTCTTCAAGCCTTAAATTGTAAGAAAAAGTTCCTAAAGCTGAACAAATGTCCGATTTTTCTGTTCCTTATCTAAAGAATCGAACTCTAATTAAGCTTTTTTGGATAATTTTGTAATGAAAGATGATGTCGGCTAGGCAGAGGTTTCCCTTTTTCATGCGCCAATTTACCACCTAAAATCGGGCCAACTAAATCAGGAACTACAGAAAAGAAAACATTCCTCTATGTGACGTAGATTACGTGAAGTGACGGTAAGGTTACCCGAAAGACCATGATGATTCCATAATTAAATCGTAAATTTGACCACCCAATAATGCTATGAATGACCTGATTTGATCGAGTTGTTGATTTTCTCTCTCTCTCTCTCTCTCTCTCTCTCTCTCTCTCTGGCACTGTATCCCATCAAGGTGTTTGGCCGCCTCAAATTAGGTTTCATGTGATAAATTCATTGGTCCTAAACCAGCCGTGAAATTTGATTTTCCTTGTCACCACCGGGAATCGAACCCGGACCTCCGGTCGCTGGAGAGTCACGCTGACTACTTTACCTAGTTTTTCTGGCCAAATCGGATCTTGGCGCTATTATTTTAACGCAAACGTCCTGTTTTTGATCTGCAACGGCAATTTTTTGCGCTTTGGTAAAATATGTACAACTGTGAGGGTGAAACCGATTAAAGCCGCTGCCCGTGTAACTACTTTGCACTTTTACAAAAAAATACGTTTTTTTAAAAAAATTAAACAACTTAGCAGCCGCGAATTAATTTTATTTTAACAGCGTAAAAATAAAAATTTTTCATTTTTATAATTTTGTAGAAGGTTTTATGTATTGTAGTTCCTTTCGGATTTTATTTTATAGTTAAATAAAATTTTACGTTTTGCCTTTTTTATTTTGTGATTAGTGTGAAAAGTAATTTAACACGTGTGTTTAAAATATGTATTGTTCATCATCCTGTAGTACGAGTAAACCTCGAAGGCGGTGTTATCGCGAAGGTGTAGTCACAGCAAATCCGTTTCTTAATTTTTTACGAAAATATCGTAAGCAGCACGACGACTTATCCGTAACGGAAATTGCTCAGGAAGGTGCAAAGGAATGGAGGAATATGACCACAGAAGCTAAATGTCCGTATATATGCCAAGCACGGAAATTGCTGAAACGAAACCAGCGCGCAAGATATACGGGACGGTGGCGGAGGAGCTGTCATTAAATGAATTGTATCTGTGTGTAATAAATTATTATAAATTAAAAGTTATGGCGGACACGTCATACAAAATTTTAAATTGGTGTTTTTCTCTTATTCGATGTTCTGAAATTAAAGTTTACTTTCCTCAATTCGAGGGTTGAACAAACCCACACGTTTGGAGTATGGAAGTATCAGGTATTCGGTAGTTTTTGTAAAAGTGTAGTGGTGAAATATTTAAATGGTTTTCAAATGAATTTGGCACTGTACAGAACTTGCCTGGCGAGAAAAACGCGCTAAAAACCGGAATTTTTAAGACAAATTTTCAAGGAATCTTTTTGTATCTACATGCATATTGGAGAACTCGGCCATTTCTTGATCGATCCATAGCCAAATTTTTATTATGAAATTTTTGGAATTTAGCCATTCCTTAAACCAACATGTCGAACTTGGTCCCTTAATTTTGGTTTGCAGAGTTGGATTGGGAGAATAATGAAAGAGAACTTACGGTTAAATTTGTTATGAGTTGAGAATTCTAACTGCCTCATTCTAACTTCTAGTAAAATTTTAATTGGTGCAGTGGAAAATTAACAAATTTGCGCTCAAACCATAAAACTAGTACTTGATCTAAAATCACATTAGTGGCTTAGTTACCACGGTACGATTTTTTATAGTTTTCATAATTTTATTTTAGATTCGAGATATTTGGATATCTGGCACGGGCAACAATTTCGCTAAATTGGAAAAGTGGTTGTGTTTTCTGAAATAATTCTTTATTTAGCACGATTTTTATAAAAAATTGTGTGAGTTCCAGGAGCCAAAACCTGTGTGTCAAATTTTGTGAAATGTTGGGTTCAAAATTGTAGCTTGTAATTTTTTTTATTGTTAACTATGCGATCTGTTTTGGGGCTCAAGGCTCACCCTGCTCTTCTGCGGTTACGCTTTTTACGTCCTTCCTTACGCTTTCCGACCAACTCGAGGACGTACGGCTATAGGACCGATTTAAGACAATCTGCACATAGCAAACTCCATGCCAGCATATACTGGCATGGAAGATGGGTCGGCCCTTGGGTTTTGCATACCGACAGGGGGTCATAGATGTGTTACATTTCAACACAGATCGTAATCTTGTTGATGAAATTTCACTTTGCATTCTGCTCCTATCGGGATTCGAACCCGGTACCTCCCGATCCAGAAGCCAACGCTTTGTTGTATTTGTAACTTGAATATCATGAAATTTTACGCTTATCATCTGTAATATTAGGGCAGCTCTCTCGAACAGAGCACTTCCTTATTTAAGGTTACCAATTGCCACACCAACATTTTAAGCTCCCCATCTTCCCAAAAATCCCAACATACCTACATCCTTCCTTTAAGGTCTACCATAAGTCACTCGAAATTAATTCTGGAATTTGACACTTTGCCGTATAATTTACTCTTACAACTATAAATCTAGGGCGTAATTTTACTTTACGTATACATCGAGAAAATCAAGTAAGGAATATAAATTTTGGAAATTTTTAAATGCAGGATTGTTTACTATCAGTTTCTAGGAGGGGGAAGCTAAATTTTTCCGGAAAATTTATTGATTTTCTGGAAAAATATTCACTTTTTTATTTTTCCAATATTTTTATAGCCCTTCTTGTAATAGTGCCACAAATGTTAAAAGAATCAAGTTTCGTAAATATAATTTTTTTGTATACCTTAGAGGATGGGTGCCCCAAACCCCCGCTTTTCCACAATTTAAACAATTCTTCTAGTGCCAAACTACGTAAAAAAAAATTGAAAAAATTTCAAAATTTTCCCGGAAAAATTATTTGTACTGTCGAAAAACTGTTAAGATACAATTCTAATATCAAAATTTTTATAAACACTACACATTTGTACGTATTTTGAATAAAATAATATGCAATTTTTTTTTTAAGTGAAAATTTTTCCCATCCTAAAATTTAGCTTCCCCCCTCCTAAAAACTGTTGACAACAATCGTGCATTTGAAAATTTATACTCCTTATCTGATTTTCTCGTTGTTTACGTAAAGTAAACTTTAGCCAAATCTAGTAACCAAATATTTCATGTAAATTTCAGCTTCAGGCGGCAATTCATTTTCATTTTACTACGTTTTCGTATTGTTTTTGTACTTTTTCGGAATTAATTTTAAGTTTTAGCAGATTTACGAAAATAAATTAATTAATAAGAAACTCTCAAATTTATAAAAACTACATAATTATGAAATCTTGCCCACCTTGCTGCAGTAGCCCCATTAATAAAAATAAAAAGCGACGTTATCGAGAAAAAGTGCGGACGGCAATACCATTTTTAAATTTTTTACGGAAATATTTAAAAGACATCTGCGGCTTGTTACCGGCAGTTGAATTGCTTAAAGGTAATATCAGATGGCGAAGTAAGTCAACCGAAACTCCTAATGCAGTTCGAAAGAAAAGTAATAATCGTAAACAGTTCAAACGAAAATAGATGAATCGTATATCGAAAATGGGAATGAGGGTTCCAAGGATTTTTGTTGTATGATGTGTTGAGTTATGTGTAAGCAATAAATATTTATTTATGAGGTGCCTGGGCCACATCATTCAAAATTTCATTTATTGTTTCGTTGTTTATGTGAAATGTAAGAGTGATTACCGGTTTCGACGGCTTTCGTTTGCATCACAATCAATTTCATTCTGTACTCTACATGAACGTGTGTGGTTTGTACTATAAGTAAATGATCTGCAAATGTACAGATGAAAGGAAACAGTCGATCACCTTCAAACAATACATATTATCTTCGGATAATTGTAAATGCTTTATAATATCGATTTGAATTTTATCGAATCGTTCGTACGTACCGGGTTTTCTCTTAACATACTTTATTATTTTGCACCTTTCACATTTCTTTTATCATTGCGGAGCAAATAAATTGTTTACCAACTTTTGCATTAGAGATGTTGCTCAATGCCGGGATGAAAAACATTATGACATGATTCGTAAATTTGTTTACGGAATAGTTTTGGAATAAATGGGCGCTGAGTACCAGTTGAAACATCACATAAAATATGTTTGTCGGTTTCAAAGAACTGGAGAGTTGTATTTGATTCATTCTATTATAGTGCACGAATTTTGTGCAAAAGTAAATAATCCCAATAGAAACGAAATGTTACAGGATTCTAGTACTACTTGAAGATAGTATTTTAGAAAAAATCCCCACCTGTAAAGGTTGTGGCAACCCTGCAATCAGGGTTGGAATAACCAATTTTAGTTGTTCATAAAAATGAAAATAACTTCTGAACCAATCCTCCTACCAATCTCAGCTCTTTTAAATATGGTTTTGATGCTCAATTTTGTTCTCTATCGTAGGAGACCTTCGTTGAAAAGGGAAGGTGGAGCTGAAGCCAATTGATATTTAAAATAAGACTGCAACTTTTTCGGACTTTTGACGACACAAACAATTCGATGAAATAACTGCGGTGAGTTTATAACGATCGTTATCGTTATTTATTTTTATACCCTGAGGGTGAATTTATTTGACTCTGTAGCAAAATAACCTTTAGAAAAATTTGCTGCAGTTTGAAGTGAAGTTAGACAATTATGATAGATTTTTTATTTTTATATTGGTATTGAATGGGCAATAATATCTCCATTCATTTTTGACATAAATTCAAACGTAAAATAAACAAATCGTTGAGATGAATGATTTGGAGAATTTATTTTTGTTAAGATGCCTGCCTTCAGCAAATTAATCTACAGAATAAATAATTATTAATCCGGTGGGGGCAATAAGTTTTACAAAATGAAATGTAGGGGAAATTTCTTTACAAAAATATGACCAATTTAGCTAATTTGATTGGTTGTTTTTGCTTTCTCGCTTCGATGTTTATTCTCCACCACTGTTTTCTGCAGAAAATTTTGCTCCAGTGTCAAATATATTCACCTTGATTGTGAGCTGCAATATAGAATAACTTTCTGTTTTCTTGTGTAAACGACGTCCGTAAAACTCTTACCCAATGTATTATGCAGCAGCATTTCACCTTAATCCAAAGCACTATCACATGTGATGTTGGAATCAGCAACAAGTCCAGTTGACAAACTGACAAGATCATCAGCCCAATTCCGAAATGGTTTATGTTTTTGAAGCCATGAAATAAATTAGTTTTTGTCCAGATTGTCTCTTGCTTTCCTACTGCATCGGAGTTCAACATTAGTTCAACATTACAACGGAAGTAATTGATGATTGTCCTGTAAAAGTTTACATCGCGGAAATCACAAGCATGCTAACGGGCATAGAAACAATTCATTTTAAAATGGTTCATTGATCGCATACGTGATTGTTCTATGCACATGTTCGTCCAAAAACCGCTCCATTGCACACTTTTTTCTTATCAAAAAGTATTTCTCTAGAAATTTTTTGTACTCTTCATCGGTCAGTTTGGTTAGCAACTCCTTCATTTCCTGTAAATATAAATGACCAGATTTTGCATATTAGTTATGACCAACAGAATGGAAATATGGAAACATTTTTCGGACAGATTCCATACGCAACTGCCAGTTGCCAGTCCTCTCAGCTCGGATATACTGCAGCACAATCATAACTTGCTCGAAATATTGGAGCCAAAGTTCTGTTGTTCTTAGTCTGTTGAAGCAGCTCTCCAAGTCGCATACTACTTCCGAATCATGACACATATCCGATAACATGCTGTTCTCTATCAGTTTTTGATACGTTTCCATGAGCTCAGCAGATTTCATTACAGATTTCAAATCTCGTGAACTGACCATATTCAAATACTTAACGCGCATACCGTCAGTATGTGTGTTCGCAAAGTACGCGAAAAAGCATGTCCGGTAAGCATGTGCTGCTTGACTGTTGCATTGCCATAAACTGCTTCCCATAATTCTTCTAGTCCGATTCCTTTCATGATATATCCAATTGTCCCAAGACATGTCATGAGTAGATGAAATCCTCCAAGGTGTACAAACTTAACCATTTCAATTGACTTCATAAAGAGTGGTTGATCAAAAGTAACTATGCACATCTGCCCATGTTTCTTGCTTTCACATAAATTAAAGCTAAGTATAACGTCAAGTCACAGGTACTTAAATTGATGAACGGCACTAGTATTATTTGTGAAACTTCAAACGCACCTCCATTCCAACTTGGTACATTTCCCAAGCTATTAAATCCAGCCAACCAAATTAAATCTAAAGACATGTTTGTAAGTAAACCGTGCACGTCATGTGTACCTGCAGTTGTATCCTCAATTATAATTTTTCTTAATCCTGATGAGTCAGGGTTTTTATATATAGGTATGTTATATTTTTTTTTGTTATTTTGTGTAATCGATGTTCGTTGTATCTGTTCACACAATTTAACCGCTTGTTACGGACGGCTCAACAGCCGACCCGCAGATTTCAACTAGTTATGCAGCGGTCTCACGCACGGTGATTTTGCCGGCTAATACTCAGGGTATTGGGTCGTGGGGATTTGGAGGCATGACTCTGGCCAACACGGTGTTTACAGAAATTAATAAAAATAACGCAAACTAAAAATAAATATAAAAATCGGTCCGCCGAAATCTGTCGAACGAAACTTGAGATACATAGTAAAATAATTATAACCAGTGGCACTATTCTGGCTTTTCCTGGGAATAGGTAATTTGAAAAATATTTTCATAGCATTTTTGTTAAAATTTTAGTTTTCTGGCCTATACTGAGGGAACAAGTTTGATGTAAATATTTCCGAAACAAAGTTAAATGTGAAAATATTTTTCCCAATAAAATTTTTACAAAAATGCTATGAAAATATTTTTCTCAATTCCCTATTCTCAGGGAAAGACAGAATAGGGCCACTGGTTATAATTATTTTACTATGTATCTCAAGTTTCGTTCGACAGATTTCGGCGGAACATCCGATTTTTATATTTATTTTTAGTTTACGTTATTTTTATTAGGTGTTTTTTTAGGTGTGCCCATCCGACGACGAGCGGATTTGCCCCAAGTGACAAGTACCCAGTCTGCGGACGGGACCCCCTGAATGACCCATTGACACGGAAAGGCCGATGCCTAGTTACAACGAAGTAGCATTAGTGGGTAGGGACGTCTCTCCAACAGAACAAGCCTCTCTTCACCCGGAGAGACCTCCAATGAATCCCCCAGAATTCACACTTCGACAGCATGAAACTGCCGAAGTGCCACGAAGAGACCGCTGGATTTTACGGTCGCCCCCGAATGGACGACACATCTGCTGGACTCGCCACTCCGACTCGGTGGATGTCCTGATAAGGGGATGAAAGGGAGTGACAAGCCCAGCATGTAAATATGGCACCGGTACAGAATGAGAGTCCCCCTCCCATCATACTGAACCGAAAGAAATATTTAATAATTCATTTTTTAAAAAAAGAATCAAAACCCCCCAAAAAAATTGCCGAAAGCGAGACCAATGCATACCCCACCCGTGGGTACGATCATCATAATTTGGTGCTCGATTACAATTCAATTAAATAATAAACCAAAAGAAAACTTGAAAATTTTGAGAAAAAAAAATAAGTAAATTGAAAGATTTAAATAAAATGGAGGAAAGTATATAAAACAAAAGATTTAAATTAAAAAATAAAACTAAACATCATACCTTGACCTTCATCAAGGTCACCCTGAAAAGTGGTTGTGGCGGCGTCCTTGTTGTCGAATGGTTTGCGGTGCTTCTCAACGGTACCAAAAACTGGGCAAATAGCCGGTTGACCACTTGCACGTTGCGGTGCTTTTTACCGATAACCAAATCTGGACAAATGGCCGGATGGCCACTTGCACGTTGCGGTGCCTTTCACCGATAACCATAAAACTCGGTCTTGTTAGGCTGCCGAAGATGTTGGGCGCTTTCCCGCCTTACCGATAATTTGGCCTTGATAGGCCGCCAAAAGTAGTTGGGCATTATCTCGTCGAATTCAAAAAATGTTGGGCGTTTCTGGTAACCGTAAAATGTAGTGGAGTCCACGCCACTCATATATTGTACAAAACTTCTGTATATCGATGTTGTCTCATGAGTTACTCATTTAAAATGAGTGAAGATAACAAAATTGAATACGTACACTGTGTATAATCAATGCCTCCTAAACTAAAGGCCTCTTACACCAAATGATGACGACACGCTATGTCGACGTTTTTGTTGCTTTCTCCAGTTGTTTTGTTAGTGTAAATATTCTTAACATTATTATGGCGCTCTCTCGGTTTAGACATAAATTGTCGTCATGGGCGAAAAATGATAGTAGTAAGAGGACTCCCTGAATTAAAAAAAGTTGAAATTAAAAAGATGGACTTAAAAATAGTGTTTTTATATAAACAAAAATGGGACCTTTTTTAAGCCGTACTTTTAACAAATTTTCTGACTTAACAAAGTTGTTTTACAAAAACAAATTTAATTTCAAAATGACACAAGAAAAGCATATTGTATGTCATTTTACAAATATATTTTTTAATTCATTTTCAAAATGACTCACATTTTATTTCACATTATAAACATAAAATTTACATTTCTTTTTTATACACATAGAAATGCATGCGTAATTTCACATTTTTAAGAAAACGGTTTCTTGTTACAGTTGTTTGTTGTATTGTAGAGAAAGCTAAAAAACGAAGAAATACATTTTCATAAATTTCAATTGTGAATTATTATCGTGTATTAATTCTGAATTAAAATATGCATTTTTTAATTCATTTTGAAATTTGCAATTGTTTTTTGCACATTTTCATTAATGAATGCATTAGTTGAAAATTTTGAATGGTTAAAGCCATTAATAATAAAGCCATTAATTAAGCCATTAAGCCATTTAATTTTCATATTACAGTAAAAACTCGATTATCTGGCATCCAATTAACCGGAACACTCAGTTAACCGGAATTCTAGCTTTAGGATTTTTTGTTGTTTTTTTCTCTTTCTTTGCTTTCTTATGCATTTTTTTAATTCACTTTGAAATTTGCAATTGTGTTTTGCACAGTTTCACAGAAAATTTGGAATGGCTTTAATTTTCAAATTACAGTAAAAGCCCGATTATCTGGCATCGAATTACCCGGAACACTGCGGTAACCGGAATTTTAATTTGTAGGAATATTTTTTGCTTTTTCGTCTTTCTTTGCCAGAGAATTGGGTTTTTGCTGTAATATGAAATTAAAGCCATTTCAAGTTTTCAACTAATGCTTTCATTAATAAAAATGTGCAAGAAACATTTGCAAATTTCAAAATGAATAATAAAATGCATATGAAAGAAAAAGGCAAAAGAAACCCATTAAAAAAAATCACGTTAACTCAGTGTTCATTCTCAGGTTAATTGGATACCGGATACTCGGACGTCTACTGTAATATGAAAATTAAAGCCATTCAAAATTTTCAACTAATGCATTCTTTAATGAAAATTTGCAAAAAACAATTGCAAATTTCAAAATGAATTAAAAAATGCATATGAAAGAGAAAAAAGTAAAATAAAATCCTAAAAATTAATATTCCGGTTAACTCAGTGTTCCGGTTAATTCGATGCCAGATAATCGGGCTTTTACTGTAATAATAAAATTAAAGCCATTCAAAATTTTCAACTACTGCTTTTATTAATGAAAATGTGCAAAAAACAATTGAAAATTTCAAAATGAATTAAAAAATGCATATGAAAGAGAAAAGAAGAAAAAACAAAGCAACAAATAATCCTAAGAATTAAAATTACGGTTACACAGTTAACCTGTTAACGGTTAATTGGATGCCGGATAATCGGGCTTTTACTGTTATATATTTTTACGTTTTATTTCGATCTTAAACATTTTCACATTTTATTTCATTTTCTAAATGACTTAAAACTACACATTTTATGGCATTTATAAACATACTTCTTAAATCAATTTCAAAATGACTTATGATATGCATAAATAAAGTCAGCTTTTTTTATTTTATTTTCATTACAAATTTTAAGTCAATTTTAAAATGAAATAAAAACGCTGCTTTCAAGTCCGAAAAAACACCATTTTTAAGTCATCCTTTTTTAATTCAGGGAGCCGTAGTAAGAGGCCTGTAGTTTAGGAGGCATAACTGTAACTATGATACACAGTAAACTATGTATCATTCACCATTTTCTTCCTTTATAAATTTATTGAACATCTAAAACTTTACATTATTTATACAATTCAAAAAATTAGACTCCACTATGTAATTTTATATTTTTTTTTTTTCAAAAAAAAAAAAAAAAAAAAACTTTATTTTAGACTCTCCAAACTAGACAAACTATTTATATAAATCAACAAAAGAGACTATCTTTTATCAAAATCAAAAACGAGACTTTATTTTTTCACATTCCCATCAAGACTGACCAAACTACTCGAAAAAAATTCTCGCACCAAAAAAACGATGCAGAATAATATTCCTTCTTCTGTGCGTCTCGTTCTTGCACATATAGTTGATGAGCGGCGCGAACCAAAGAAGGAACGTGACGCACCAAAACTCAAAACAAGAAACACAGAAAAAAATATCAGTCTATACACCTTAACCGTTCGTACACCCGCACAAGGACATTGGTCTCGCTTCAAAATTCAATAAACGTTTACAAACCGATAGGGGTGGGCAAAAAGAAAATATGTACAACACAAAATGTCACGACAGTACGAATAGCTTGAGTATGGCTACTTCTCCACAGATACCACTGCCACAAGAAAATGCATTCTCAAATAATCAATACAAATTAAAAATTTGCAAATTAAAATGTTATGACCAGTGACATGTAAGACGCTGTAGCATGTGTAATGCATTTATTCCCACAATTTGCATAAATCCATATTTGTTTTCCCACGTATACGTCAGCAAACTCTGTTGCGCATTTGATGTAATTGTCAGCCTCATTGTATGATGCAGTTATCCCTATTGAATTCAATAGGTCGATTATATGCCTTAAACCAACTTTACGATGAAGGTAAACTGATAATCCAATCAGCACTGGTGATCTAAACGAGTTTTCGTTGATAATTGCTGCTGCTGCTTTAACAGTTCTAACGCGCTCTTCCTCAATAGAACTGCATTTGTATGAGTCTCAATTCTGCACTATCAATTCTTCGGGTAACATGTCATTTAAAGTTAAAACAATGGTTTTGTCAAATAAGTTGACCAAATTTGATTTAAAATGATTAATAAGCAGGTCCCTCAAGTAGTAGCCAACGTTCAAATCTACATCATTGCCATTGAATTCCCTTAGTTTTTACTTCAGATCGCGTAATGCAAATTGACATTCATTACTTTGTTGAAGGCACACAAAGCTTCAAAACATGCACGACAGTTGTCATTTATGGGTTTTCCTCTGGACGGATTAGTGGTCACTTCTCTAAATTAGCAGTAGCATTTCAGATGAAATCGCGCATTTTGTGTCCACAAATTAATTGACCAATCCGTGTATTGACGATACTTCCCCACGCGTCATTGCGAGAGCCAGGATAGTTTGTTGCATTTCGGTTGATTTCACAACACTAACTTGCTTGTTTTACCGGCTTAAATTCTAGGAGTCAATCTCTTGAATCACTTGGCCACAAAATAAAAAAAATAATTTTAAAATCAAATGAAGGCACACTTGATATTAAAATATTTGGCTGGCTGAAAGCCATGATGATGGTCCTGTTATGAGAAATTACTATAAGTATCTGATATATCCTTGCCTTGCTCACGTGCTCTTTTGCAAGCAACAATACTGCTTTTCCTCGTGTAGTTTTTCTGACATTCTGTATGCAATACAAGTTTTTCGACGTTCTCTAGCTTTTTCCACAAATGATCATTTCTTGATTTTAAAGCTTCGGTTAAGCTACCAATTACTTTTTTCCTGCATTACAAAATTTACACTTTTTCTGACCACTTTACTCTTTGATATTCAAAATTACACTGATTAATATTGCCCTGAATCCATGCCTGTGTAAAGTATTCAACAATATTGTTCGGTTTATAATCCGCACGGTATCACACGTAATTCGCATGAGTCACCCCTTAAAATCACCACAGGTAACGAAAAATTTTCGTATAATTCTGAAATCGGTTTTCTTTACAGAAAGTAACCTTTAAAAGATTAGAAAGGTCGCAGCGAAATCGTTGTCGTTGTGTGAAACACAAAAGAGAAACCTGGAATGAGGGTACCCGCACATTGATATGAAATATCTTACTTTGAGCGGGTTTTAAGGAGTTTGTTGTAATAACAAATTAGCGTCGATTGCGGGATCTATAATTTTATGTTATTTTTGTTTTTTCAATACAAATTCCAATGGGAAGCGGGGAAATAAAATAACATAAAAGCAATTTTATGCCACGAGAATCGGGCCCAATAGCCGAATAAGCCGCTAATAATTCCCAATCGTACTGTAACGAGCTTCGGCGTCGTGTAATTTTCGCGAATGGAAGATCAGTGGTTGCTAATCTTTTTCCGTCAGTTCTTATAATACTGCTTCTATAGCTTCATGCGCATCTATATCTAGATTGCGAATTTAGCGTTCGGGACCGGATAAGCTAGTTGTTTGCAATACACTTATTGTGTCATCATGGTTTTAACGACTTCCCTTTCTTCTTGCGAATTTTTCAGAACTTCGTAGCAGAAAGGTATTATTACTCTGTCTTGTTGTTTCAAATGAAGCCTGGTGATAAACTCGAACTAACTCGATTTTCGTGAATTTGATACAAGATTCGACCTGATGTGTAAAATAGTCGGACGAACAGTCGTCAAATAATCACCAGTCACCGTCTTTTAAGACTCGATTTCGAACTAAGCGATGGACATTTTATCTGCATTTAGGCGTCGGACTTTTTTTTGCGTGGCACGGTTGACCACTTGTTTCGATACAATGAGTAATTTTGTGCTTTACAGTATTTAGACTCGACGTTTTAAACGTAATTGCTTTGAATTCGTCCAGCAGCTCTGTGATGCCGGGAGCATTCGAATCGGCTTTGATTGTTGTTATACCATTTGACTGAATTCGCTTTGGTTTTCTCGATGTAATCAGATTCGTATTTAGATTGAATAGGTTTTTACTAAATCGAAATGCGATAAAAGATCGGCACCATAAACCAAACAGTTCCTCGACTCGTGTCCAATGTATTGATCTGGTAAAGCTAATCGTACCGCTGTGTATTGCTATTCGTTTTTGGCGATGCATTTAAATTGTACACACAAGATGGCTTCCGCACATCAAAGCTTTTTCGGTTGTTTTGGCAAGTTTAATTAGATTTGTATCGTCCCTACAGGATAATATTTCTTGTGCGTGTGTCGGGAGTCGTTGCAACTAGAAGTTTCGCAGAACCGGTTCAGTGACTTCGATGGTTTTTTTATCGCCCAATTGCAATCTTGATAAAAGCCGGTCGAGCTAGATTTTTGCCGACTCACATAATCGCTCGATAACAACCCCTTTCAACGCTACGTATTTATCATTATCTGGTTGTTTAAGAATTTAATCTCGTACACACTTTAACGTTTGCGGATCGAGATCCGCGATAAGATGAATATACCTGGTCGCGTCGACGAAGATACCACCAATTTAAAATTGCGCCTCCAACTGAGTGAACCCAATTTCTAAATCACCACGGTTGAATGGCGCATATTTAATTGATACCTTATCAGTTAATCGCTGTCGTTAACAAACATTTTGTTTATTTTAGAACGTTGCAAATTTAAATAAAAATTTAATCTAATTTAACATTTGACGCGATAAGTTTTACGACACACCATACGTGATATGTACAACACAAACAGTACACGTGTTGATCAAAAATGTTTTAATTTAGGTTTTAAACCGGCACCAAAGGAGAAAACGAAAAGATGTGTGGCCTGGATGAATGAGCTTCTTGGTTTTGTCAAATTTAACTGGGGGCTTACCGCGGGAGAGGGCTACGACTCCAGTTGAGTTGACTGCGTCAGTTTGTTTTTGACTCTGCCTTGTCGGTTTAAAGCGATGGGTGTGGGCTTTGAACTCAGCTGAAACAAAACTTGTTACACGGCACGTTGCTTCTGCTTAGGTTCTTAATGATAACAACGCTGATGTTTGAACTGGCGGCCGCAATATCAGTTATGGTGCTACCAATGGAAAGATTATTACTTAAAATACTGCCGCTTCTTGCTGTCACGGTTGTGTTCACTGTCGCCTATGGTTCGATCACTTCCCAGCACGTAAATTTCTATATTTAACTACTGCTATTGATGAATTTGCCTTCCTCGCCTAATTAATTTCTTAATTTGTGTGTAAATATGCTCACGTAAAATTGGATCCCGTAATCCAGGAATTTCAAGAACAATTCTGGGATTTCCGGTTAATTAACCCTAGAAAGGTATCGCTATTTTTTTTTTACCTAATCTGGTAACGTGGGGTGAAAAAACAACCCAATTTTCAAGGGCCCGTATCTCGAGCCCAGTATGACTTTGAGGATTCCAAGGGGCTCATTTTTTGTCTTTTAATATAGAATCGCGTGAACTAACTAGTTTTGGCTAAACGTTTGAAGGGTTCTAGAAAATTGACCAAGAAGGGTAAAAAACGTGAAAAACTAACAAATCACGATGTCTCAGTGAGTTTTTGAGCGAATCGAGTATTTCCAATGGGGTTCTAAAGGGGAGTTACTATGTTTTAAGGGTATTATAGTAGATTTGGCCAATTCTCTAAAAAAGGTATTTGTTTTGAGAAATCAAAGTGTGCAAATAGCAAGAATTTGAAAAATCGATTTTTGCCGCACAGGTCGTTATAATCATTAAGAATTTCGTTCAAATTGGTAAAAAATGTCTTTATTTGGAATGATAAACTACAATTATTGAAAAAGAATATTAAACTTATCATTAGACATTTTTTATCTAAATTTTTTCTCTCATTCTTGCTCACCACACACACGCCTGACAGATAAAAGCTCTATGGCCTTGGTACACGAAGGCCTGACACTTGGAGCATTTGATTCCATATTTTGGGTCGATGGTTCGGGGCAATGAACACATGTTCCCTGTTTTCCTGTTCCACCTATGTCCCGTCGTATTGGCCTTTCATCCAATATCTTGAAATGCTTATCTCTTGAATACAAAATACTGTTTGGTGTGGCAGATTTTTCAACTCTTTCCTCCTCCGGATATGAGGAATTGTGAGATCTTCGACTAAATTATTCAAAAAATCTCTCCTGTTGAGTGATGGATTTGCAGCATTGAAATTGTATATAATCGAAGCGTTGATCCCCGATTGGTCCAGCATCCCCATGAAAACTGGCACTGGCCATCCGTTAGTTTTTCTTGCTGTTGAATATACGTGACACATCTGGTCAAACGTGTCAGTGCCACCTTTTGTCTTGTTGTAAAAATTGACTATCTCTGGTTTATTTGTAGTCTCACATATTTCTTGCAATCGATGGAACGTTGATAAAACAAGGACCACTTTATTCTTCTAAGGAGTGTAGGAAACCAGAGTTTTCGTTCGGTCAAAATCGAATTTTGAACTTTCTGGCTCACCAGCAAGCAGTCTTGAAAGACAAAGGTTTTTGCGGTTTATTTTTCTTAATGCTCCAACCATTGTGAGGTTCTTTTCCAACATTGTATCGAAAATGTCTGTTGAGGAAAACCAGTTGTTGCAGGTTATATTTCTGGAACTTCCATAAATTGGCCCACTCAACTTAACATAATAGGATGGCACTTTTTCTGTTTTGTCTTCCAAAACCACTTTACCGACATATGGAATATTGGAATTGCGTTGACCAAATAGAATGTTTGAGAGTCATACAAATTGACACATTTTAGACCATATTTATCTAATTTTTGACTGTTATAAACCAATGGTACAGTGCTTTCCGGGGCTGTATAGAGTCCTGCATTTTTCACATAACGGTCGATTTCTTCATTAGTATGCCGGATTTCATAACGGTCGATTGCTTCATTAGTATGCCGGGCAATTTTCGACAGCTTGGCTTCGTCAAAATATAAACTTCAACTTTCATAAGGAGACTTGACCTCTTTTGCAGGTCCAAGTGGAGTGGCAAGATTCGTGACTATGTGGCCTCTATTTGACAGTCTTTTACGTGGAGTTTGTACCACGTAATCCCATCGTTACCCACAACAATACTCTTTCGTCGTTCAAGATTACTACCACTGCTGCCTCTTCCCCGTCCTCTTCCCCTACATTCTCTCCTCTCTGTATTACGCAGTTTCTTGAATGCTGGAGCTGTACCCGAGCCATCATCATCTGACTCCTCCGACTAAAAATTACAATAAATAAATAAGAAATACATTTTCTCGCACCGAGATTTACCGAAAAATATGGTTTACATACCTCAATTTCACTCTCGGGCTCAACTTGTTTGTTGTCTGATTCTGCACTTTGCTCCGATTCTGAGCCACTTTCCCCTTCCGTTAAATTTTCCTCATCACTTAGATTTTCCACAAGTTCAATGTGATCTTCCTCCTGATTAATCAACTGAACTACAGCCTTCAAAGGTCTTAAATTGTACCGCCTAGCCATTTTTCGAATCTTGAAACAGTGAAAACTAAAGTGAGGTTATGGTATACACACGCGAGTATATTATATATATGTTTTAGATTTAATTTTGTTTATTGCGTTGGTAGCAGATAGTTGTCTTTATTTTTTAAATGAAAAATTTAACAAATCAAACAAACGGCGCGCATTATTACAATTACACTGTTTGTTAATGCGAATATGAAATGTCACTTTACCAGGTGACAACATTTTAGTATAAAATATAAGAAATACCAACTACATCGACATCTTTCGGCAAGTACGAAAACTAAAAATTGGAGTTGGATTTAAATAATTCTAAAAAAAAATTGGATTTAACTAATTCCATTTATGAATTGTTATACGCTGTTTCAGTATAAAGGCAAAATTAAAATATACACTTTTAGTATAACAAAACAAATAAATGAATAAATAAGTGCAGTTTTATATGATTATAATTAAAATTTAGAGGGAAAAATTATGTTTCTTAATTTAAAAAAAGAAAAGAAATTTAAAAAATGATTAAAGTAGCCGGCGAAAAATTCTAGTTATATAAAGAATTTCATAGCAAATTGTATTCCGATTTTTGAAACGTCCACTGATTTCAAGGATAGGGCGTGGTTGGAATATTCGGTGGAATATTCGGAAAAAGTTGGGAGATTTAGCGGTATTGAGCATCAGTTATGTTATGCACATGGTCTACATTTATCTGTTTGTGATGTTCTCTACTAAAAATCTAGAATTTTAGATGCATTTTAGAGCATAACGAATTTGATTGTCAAAATCTAGAGGAAGACTTTAATAGTGAAGATGACGAGAGTAAGAACGAGAATGAAGAAATCAACAGAGAGTACGTAACTTAAAATGATAGTTATTCTCCCATTCCACACAGGGTTTTTGTATTTTGTTATTTTTTTCAACAAACTAGGTTCAAACTAGGTTCAGCAAACTAGTTTTATTTTGTTTTTTCTGCTCTCGCTTAAATAAAATTTAAACTAAAATTAGCCATGCTACACACAATTTTGGTTTCTGGATTCAAACTACTGCGCAATAGATTTTAATTTTTAATTTAAACCCTTATTTTAAATTAAATCATTAAATTTTTTTGTCTTGTTTTATTCTGTTCTCTCAAAAATAAAATTTAAACAAAAATCTACATCTCAAAAATGTCCTTAAATTTTTTTATTTTCATTTCAATTTTTTTCATTTCGGATTCACGGACAAAAATTTTATGTCGCAGCTGCGTAATAAAATTGTTGTCCGTGAATCCGAAATGAAAAAAATTGGAATGAAAATAAAAAAATTTTTTTGTTAGCTCACTGTCGTCTGCTACAAGGGTTTTCCAAAAACACTGAAAATTCGCGGCGTGCATCATAACTTCGCTCAGAAATGTTTAAAAAAAAAACGGGATTTTATTCAGCATTAAATCGCCCTTGGAATGAACTAAAAGGAAAAAAATTGGTTAAAAAAATAAAAAATGGCGGTATTTTTTCGAAAATGCAGCTTTTTTGTCCCCCCCAATTAGTTGTAACTCAAAAAATTGAAAGCCGATTATTCCTTCCGTAGTTCATTCTGAGCAGAAATAGATGTAGATCGACGAATTAAAATTTTAGAACGATTGGATAAGTAGTTTTTCTCAATTTTGCACGCCAACTTGAAAAACGTCATTTCGAGATAATCGTGTTTAAATTATCGCGATTTACATTAGGCGCTACACAATAAATAAAATAAAAATATAAATAAATTTTTTTTTTTGAAATTTTCATGTTTATATCATTAAAATCATGTTTTTAAACGTTCATTCTAACATTTTTGTCATAAAAAATCATGTCATAATCATAAAAAAAATTTCGATTTTTTGAAAATTTGAAGGTGCTATGTCCCCTTCAACTATTGTTCTAATTTGTCCTCAAGTCGATAAAATAGTTTCAAATGAAAAGAGCTAATTTGTCCATATGCTGTATATATAACGTCCTACCGAATTCCCAATTTTTAATTTGCTATGTAGTTTATATTTAGCCTAATATCATAAGCGTCACAGAGATTCGTCTATAAGACTTCATCAAGAGCATACGATAGCTCTATGTATTGAGTATTAAACTGTGTATATGCTATACCCCAGCGGTCTTCCAAATATTCAATTTTTAAAACAGTTAGTATTGCATCATGCAGGCCGATCTCACCCCTCGCAGGCCCCTTAATAATTAGTATTAGGCGTCTGTATGCCATGACGCAGCGGTGAGGGATGCTTCTTTTTTCACACATTATTATACTCAGTATTAGGGGCTGTTGTATCCTCTTGATGACATCTTAGAAGAATCGCTGTGACCCTCATGAAATTAGTCGAAATATAAACTAATGAAACAGGTGAAATCGGCATGCCCTGCAAAGTAAATTGCAAATTGAGAATGGAGAGACTGCTGGAGCATTGCATATAGACCGTTTAATACTTAGTATATATGACTTTTGTTTACTCTTGATCATATGTTAAAGCCGTCACAGTCAAAATTTAAATTAGTGAAACAGCTATAATCTGAAGATAATGGAAGTTACTAGTTGTTACAAGAATCCCTGCCATTACAAGAAACTACTCATTCTAATAAATTTTGTCTTACGACGATTTTTGGTTTTTTATTTTTTTCATTTGATTTTAAAATATTTAGGTGTAAACCGATGTGAAGCTTCTAACAAAAAATCAAAATCGCCCATTTGCTACAAAAGTGACACAACTCAAAATTCAATCAAACGATTCCGATTATTTTGTATCAAAACATACTCTCTTGTTGTAGTTTTTCTAGCAAATTAGGAAAACGTCCATATAAAAAATCACTCAATTCGCGAAAGAAATTAACATTTTAAGATATTGGAAACTATCCTAAGAAAATTTGCAAAATATTAAAGAATTATAAAAATTAAGATCCGATTGAGGACGTCGGAACAGGAAAAAAATTATTTTACTAATCAGAATGTATTTTGATTTACTTTTGAAAAACGCTGTTTTTACATAGAATTTTGAGTGATATTTTCAAATCGATCTATACAGAAAAACTAAAATTTTTGCATTGTGTCACTGTTGCAGTAAATGAGCGATATGCGTTAGTAGCACCAATGCCTCCTAAACTACAGGCCTCTTACTACTATCATTTTTCGCACATGACGTCAATTTATGTCTAAACCGAGACTGCGCAATAATAATATTAAGATATTTACACTAATAAAACAACTAGAGAAAACAACAAAAACGTCGACATAGCGTGTCGTCATCATTTGGTGTAAGCGGCCTGTAGTTTAGGAGGCATTGGTAGCACTCAATATTAAATTCTTATTAGAATAAATTGAGTGAGTTTTATTACATAGTTAAATCAAGGTTTTTCCGGTATAAGGCCAATGCGACATATATATTGGTATCTTGCCCCAATCTCTGGAAGTGGCTCGTTATTGGCCCAGATTGATAAAATCGCCCATTTGCTGCAAGATTGACACAACGAAAAATTTTAATTTTTGAGTCGATCGATTTGAAAATTTCGCTCAAAATTGTTTGTAAAAACGTTGTTTTTTAAAAGTAAATAAAAATACATGCTGATTAGTAAAATAAATTTTTTTCTATTCCTACATCCTCAATCGGATGTTAATTTTTATAATTCTTTAATATTTTGCAATTTTTTTAGGATAGTATCTTAAAATGTTAATTTCTTTTGCAAATTGAGTATGTTTTTTATATGGGAGGTTACCTATTTTGCTAGAAAAACTACAATAAGAGAGTTTGTTTTAATACAAAATAATGAAAATATGAACTATTGGAATCGGAGCGCGTGAAGTTTGTAACGAAAAATAATACGTATATTGTTCCAATTGGAAAACATGGCGGATCAGAATTCCTATTGGATTCAAACAGGTTCCATTAGCCGCCATATTGAATTGTTTTAGTTTGGTGATTTACACTGTTAATATTTTATATATGCAAATTAGTGAAAATTTTATTAAAAATTATTATTATATAACATATAATCATAATTTACATAATAAAATTAAAAAATGATTAAAAATACATAAGATATTACAGAAATATATAAAAAAACTTAAAGAAAACTTTATTAAATAAATAAAATTAAAGCTTTAACAAAAAAAAATATCAAATATGTTTATTGCAATTTTTCACTCAACATATTGTATTTTATCAATCTGGACCAATAACAAGCCACTCTCAGAGATTAGGGTAAGATACTACTATATAGGTCGGATTAGCCTATCTATAGAGAACATATTCCAGCATAACGTTTTGGCGTAATTTTACTTTACGTTATACATCGAGAAAATCAGGGGAGCAGTATTCATTTTTAAATGCAGGATTGTTTACTATCAGTTTTTAGGAGGGGAAAGTTAAATTTTCCCGGAAAATTCTTTGATTTTCTGGAAAATTTTTCGCTTTTTAATTTTTTCAATATTGTTTTTTTATTATTATTAATAATAATCGCTTCGTCAACCATGCAGACATAGATTAAAGAGTTTCTATCGCTCATATCGCTTCTTCTGTTAGTGTCACAAATGTTAAAAAACAACTTTCGTAAATAAAAATTTTTTTTAATGTAATTTTAATTCGTTGTGTACCTTAGAAGATGGGGGCTGCCCCCTAAACCCCTTTTTTCAACAATTTATACAATTCTTCAAGTGTTTAAGTAAAAAAAAAAAATTGAAAACAATTTCAAAATTTTCCTGGAAAAATTGCAATATTTTCCCGGAAAATTTTTTTGTACCGCCGAAAAACTGTTAAGATACAATCCTAATATCAATATTTTTATAAAAATTACACATTTGTACGTATTTTGAATAAAATAATACGCATTGTTTTTTAAAAGAAAATTTTCTCGGAAAATGGGGTAATTTTCCGGAAAAATTTAGCTTCTCCTCCTAGAAACTGTTGATAAACAATTCTGAATTTAAAATTTTTAATAATTTATACTCCTTACGTATACGTAAAGTAAACTTTAGCCAACGTTTTTCCTAGCGGGGAAAGTGTAACCTTGTTAATAGCAATTTTCCACCGTAAGTTTTGAGTATTTTATCAATCTGGTCCAATAACAACCCACTTCCAGAGATTAGGGCAAGATACTTTACGGCTATTAAAATCAGATCAGCTTTTCTATAGAGAACATTTTCCGGTTTATAGTTTTCCCTAGCGGATAAAAATTCCTTCTGAAAATTTTACATATTTTATCAATCTGGACCAACGACAAGCCACTTCCAGAGATTGGTGCACGCAATGGTAAAACTGTTAGTAACAAGGTTAAATTTTCTCCGCTAGGAAAAACCTTATACCGGAATTGTTTTGAAGGAAGGGTTGAATATACGGAACCCTATACGTATTCGTGTGATTTTTGTTAGGAACTGCAAGGGCTCAGTTTTAAATATTATTTTTATATATAATTCTAATTTGAATAATAGTGGAAACGGATATATGTTTAGAAATGGATAGCACTTCTTATATCTTATTAATTTTATATATCGGTCTCATTAGAAATATATATTTTTACAGTGTAACGCTAACACACACAAAAGCAGGTTAATAATCCAATTGGAGTCATATACGAAGACTTGTTAATTTTTTTTTAGAAATTTCACTGCCATTTCAAAATTCCGTTTCTACCGAAAATGTTCGTAGAGCGTTGTTAACACTGTACATTGTTTATAATTATGTGTACACGAGTACAGGTATATCGGAAAATGTATAAAAATAAAAAATATTTCATTATTATGTATAATTCGCATTTAGGTTTGATTTTAATGATAATCATGAAGCTCATCCAACTGTAATGTTCGTACCAAATAAAAAAAATATCTTTATTTTTGTTGTTGTAACTTATTTGTTTTTCCGATAATCAAAAGAAATCTTTTTATAGATTTATGTGTTTGCCTATCCACAATTGGTCGTAGGAGTTCCACGTAGAGATTATGAAATAGGAAAATATTTGAGTTGATCGAAAAGCAAACTCCCGAAAAGGAATTGGGTCAACATTACAGCATTAAAAAAGCTATTTCGCTTTTATCTCCATTTGCGAATCGTTCAAATAAATATAAATAATAAAATTATATACAAAAATATTTTTTATTTTTATTAAATAAATTTTCAAATAAATTTATCACGTTTAAACTAAAAATGGAGCGAAAGCGGCATAAGAAGCTGAAAAAATAACAAAAATTAATTCGATTCTATTTCGTAGCGAAAAGCACCGCGCATTAACAAGGCACAGTAGTAGCAAAACAGTATATAAGGAAATTTAACAAAATCCATTTTCCTTCTTAAATTTTTGATTCCAGCAAATACATCAGAACCGCCAATACATACATAAACCTATATAAATAAGTCATGTAATAAAGGAAAAAACAACACGAACAATTTATTGGAAAAAAAATGTAAACACAAAATTTTGATGTGGTGGTGGTGGTGGTGGTGGAGAAAAATAAATCAAATACTTCGCGATAACAGCAAACATTTTTCCGAAATGCTAAAAGAAAACCAAGTAATATGTACACACACGAAAATTGTGTAATGTGAAAGGAAATTGACAATTTTCATTGGCTTTTGTTTTACCTATATCCACAATTCTAGAGAGGAAATAACACATTTAACGTTTGTATATACAGCGAACGTACCCATTAGAATTTGTATCTCTTTGGCTTTTTAAGAAGAGCTATATAACACAAAAATCTGAAAATGATGGATTTTCTTTTAAATTCAAAAATTCAATTTTTCTGGTACATCAATGTCAAAAGAATTGGATTTTCGTGTTCTGTGCATTACGGTAAAATAAATTGATTTTTTTTTTTACAAAATCAATCTGAGGGTTTATGTTCGTCACGAATTTTGTGCAGTGTCCTAATAAAACGGGAGTTTCGACGAATGAAATTTTATATTCAGAATTAATGGGGATTGAACAACTAAAATGTAATAAATATTTATGTCATATAGAAATTTGTCAAAATTTCAACTCAACTACAGAAATCGAGTAATATTACTATAAATTAACTCAAGAAGAACTTTTCTTCAAGTTAACTCTTTTGAGACCTACATTTAATAAATTTAAAAATATTTGGTTCTATCGTTATATTGTTGTATATTTTCAGTGTACCTGTCTCTCATTTCCGTTCGGCATCGTTACTAAATTTAGTTTCCTGCACAATATCTTGTAGATGTCAACAACTTGCCTCATTTTAGGCTTCAATTGAGTTTTTTGAAGTTTGGATAATTTACAGGAATTGAAACAAGTTGATGCTTGGGTTTCATTAGACACGATGCAGTTTTCCCTTCCATACCCTAAACCTATTTAGATTAATTAATTTCTCCGACTAGACCCCTTAAGCCCATTTTTGATATCGTATTAGAATTTAGAATAAAATCTTACTAGAAAGTCATTTTGCGGTGTTCACATTGCATTTCTCATCGGTGAAGTTTATGCCAAAATAACAAAATATGCACGTGGTCCATAAATACTTAAACTTGAAAAAAAACACTCAAGAAAATACACAAATAATTCAGTGTAATACAACAATTCTTAAACATTTGAAATTCTTTAGCTCGGGCCCTACGGATCGGATCTCACAAGGAGATGATCGAATTGATTGAATTAGTACTTTCTGTTAGAAACCAATCTTAATTAGCCTTAATTAATTTTTGTTATTCAAGAGAGAATATCATTGAGTGAAATTCAAAAATTCTAAAGTATTCGAAATTATTTATCTTGCCCCCTTCCGATCGCTCGGGGGAGATCGATGTGGATTTGAATTAGTATTTGATGTAAACCAAACAAATAATACCTAGCCACATGCTCAGAAATCTCGTAAGTTTTCGAGAATATCATTGAGTGTAATACAAAATTCTTAAACATTTGAAATTATTCAACTCGCTCCCTACGGCTCCCATAGAGGTGATCGAAGTGGTCCTGGAATAAGTATTTGATCTTAAAAACCAATATTACCTAGCCGCATGCCCGAAAATTATTCAAGATTTCTGTTATTCAAGAAAGAATATCATTGAGTGAAATTTAAAAATTCTTAACATTTGAAATTATTTAACTCTTTCCCTACGGTAGCACTGAGGTGATGGAAGTGATTCTAGCCACATGTTTGGAAATCACAGAGGCTTTCGTTTTTCGAGAGGGTATTTCATTGAGTGTAATAAAAAAAATTCTTAAATATTTGAGATTATTTATTTCGACCTCTCGTGCGATGCACAGTAGTTTCTAAAGCTGGTTTCTTAAACACTAATTCAGGATCACTTCGTTCACCTCTGTGCGGTTCGTAGAAGCTGTGCAATATAATTTTCAATGTTTGAGTATGTTTGAATTTCACTCAATGGAATTTTCTCTCAATAACAAACGTAAGTAAAATTGGTTTCTTAAAAATAAAAATGTTTAAATGTTTAAATATTTTGTATTACACTCAATGCCTTTATAGCGGTGTTATCGGGGTTTTTTACTCAAAATGATTAACACTCACTATATTTATATTTATATTATATTTATTATTTTGTACGTTATCACTTAAATTATAATTATTAATTTAGTTCACCAAATGGCGTGTGAACGATTGTTCGGCACTATTCACTTTCATTATTATTTATTGAGACTGTGTCTCATGAACTCCTAAAACGCGACTGTCCTTTTTCGTTTCTGATTTCCGGGTCGTCGATAAATATCTCGATATTTATCGATCGTCGATAAATATCGAGATTCGCGGAATTACTTTTGTAGTTGGCGAAATAGCTCTATTCAGCAAAACGAGCAATGCCTCGTAATTAAGCGGCGCGGTGTATAAATAGTTTTGCTACGAGGAGTGCCACGAAGTGAAAAGGATTTTAATGATTTTGAGCCGCTACACCTTTTTTTCGCATTAAATGGTAATTCCAAACCGCTTCGATCATCTCTGTGCAATTCATAGTCCGATTAGTTTTAACGAGTTTAATTTCGTACCTTACACTCAAAACTTTTTCCCAAAAATTAAATTTTATCGTTTTAATACTGCTGAAATATTTGTGTTTAAAATTTTCAAATGTTACTATGGAAGTTCAATTTGTGAGTGCTTTTTCGATTTTAAGTGCTTATATGGCACAGTGTATATTTTGTTATTGCGGCATAAAATACACTCCGGTATTTTTCATTTAGACATTATTACAAAAGAAAATATAATACTCGGAAAAATATGTTGATTATTTGTCGACCGTACTGTCGTTCCCTAGATTGGATTATAGGGTCTTGTCAAACCTAAAAAAACTGCTTTTATTAATTTTAATGATAACTGATACATACACCAATCACAATTACTTACTAAAATTATTTAAATATTACCGCTTTACTGCACAGATTCATCGAAAACATATAGAAAGTTATAAGATGATCTCATTTCCACCAGATCGTCTCTGTAACGCTTTGTCTTTGGCTAACCAACGCAGTCTAAATTGCAACTGGCCTCGACTGTTTTCCTACTTCGCTCATTCATAGCTATTTTCATGCCTTCTAGCTAGGGAATTTCGTTACTACCATTTGACTTCGGGAGTCGGTCATCTTGGCAATTCTGCCGCTACTCGGAACTACTACTCGGATCACACTGACATACAAAATCCTGCCACCCATACTTTTAATCCTTGCAATGCAATTAATAATTTTTTGTGAGAAATAATAAAAGCAACATGTATGAAAAATTATCAATTAAACCAAGATTAAGATAAGGATAAGTGAGGACTTGAGTGAAGGTTTTCATGATGAATAAACGACAAGTCTCGGAAGTAACAGTTGGATATTATGGCAGTGACTTTCATAATGAAGACTTTTATAATGAAGATTCGTATTTTGAGCATTCGATGTGTGAGATCGCCCATACCATCAAGCCAAAAGTTCTTCTGAATTCATCGCATAATAATCCTGCGTCGGCGCATATTTTGTTACGGTTTCGGATATTTTGCTATGGTTGCTGAGCGAATAACATTCTCAGTTTCGTTTGCCCAAGATGTTCAGGAAAGTTTCATTCGGGAAGCGTGTACACCGAAGCCAAAGTTCCGGGGGTTCTGAGCTTCAAGAATCTCCCCCACAAAGACCCATGGGGATGATAACGGCCGAATAAGCAGCATCAAATACCGACCCCGAACTTCATGCCCGCCAACACAAGACCACTTACCGAATCTCCCTCTTGCCTTCCTTATTCTTTCCCGTTATCTCTTTCTAAGTCAACTTCAAACCACTCTTACAAAACTATCAAGATTAGATCGTTCACTTAAATATTTTAAGTCTTGTCAAATTTTGAAACCATCATACCTACTGACCTTGATAACCAACCGTACGCTTACATTTTGCTTAATCTTATGCCATATAAAAGTCTGTTGGATAATGGAGCCCGCATAAATGTTTTACCATCCGCCATTTACCATCATCACTGTAAACTGCAAGTGGTCAGAAATTGCGGTTATTATGCCATATTCAGGCTAAGGTTTCATACGCGGAAAATGAATTAACTTCTGGAATCAATTTGTATTGACCTCCGTCAATGGATAGAAAGTGGTTTAGGGGATGATCAATATTTATCATCAATCCTCGTGATTTTCGAACGGGCTCCTGAATATAAGTTATATGCACATTGGCATACCTCGCTACATATGCCAAGGGAGGGGGTCATCTCTGAGTTCGCCACTAGGAAATTTGGTAATGCACATATTTTCAACTGAAAACTGTATAGAAATTGGTTTTCGGGATGACCAATATTCTCCATCAATCCTCGTGATTTTCGAACGTGCGCCTGAATATAAGTTCTATGCACATTGGCATATCTAACACCATATGCCAAGGCAGGGGGTCATCTCTCAGTTCGGCACTGGGAAATTTGGTAATGAGAAATTGGTTTTCGGGATGATTTATATTTACCATCGATCCTCGTGATATTTGATTTTTGAACGCGCGCCTGAATATAAGTTATATGCACATTGGCACACCTAACTCCATATGCCAAGGCAGGGGATCATCTCTGAGTTCTGGATTACGAAATTTGGTAATAAACATATTTTCAACTGAAGACTGTATAGAAATTGGTTTTCGTGATGATCAATATTCACCATCAGTGCTCGTGATTTTCGAACGGGTGCCTGAATATCAGTTCTATCCACATTGGCACACCTAAATCCATATGCTAAAGCAGGGGCCAACCCTGAGTTCGCCAGTAGGAAATTTGGTAATGAACATATTTTCAACTGAATGTATAGTAAGTGGTTATCGGGATGATCAGTATTTACCATCAATCCTCTTGATTTTCGAACGGGCGCCTGAATATAAGTTCTATGCACATTGGCACACCTAACTCCATGTGCCAAGGCAGGGGGTCATCTCTGAGTTCGCCACTAGGAAATTTGGTTTTACTACATATTTTTCTTTAATTTAACAATAAAATTTTCTGGATGGAATTATTTTTATATGATTTAGCAAAGACGCACACTTTATTAAAAAAAGCCTTTCGGGATGGAAATTTCAAGCCAACTTGGAAAATGAGGAGATCGAAATGTCTTGGAGTGAAGAAGGTGAGCTATTTATAACTCGCTCGTCTGTTTCCTCAATATCATCTTTTGAATTACGTCTCAAAGCCCGTAACAAATTTTCCGACAAATGATGCTGATATTTATCTCATAACTCCAGTGATTCGAAAGTTCACAAAATACCAACAAGGCACAAGAATTTGTCTGCCATTAAATTTATAAGATTATAGTTGTGTGTCCTGTCAAGGTATTTCGGTAAACCATACAATTTACAATAAAACCAGCTGAATTTTTCTTCGGCATAGTTAATGCCAGATGGTGCAGATTGGTAAAATAATAATTTACAATAAAATGGCTCGTTACACCCCTGCAGAATCAGCAAGAGTACGTAAATACCGATTTTGTTGCTGCTTTTGTTGTATACCAATAAATTAAAATTACGTAAACATCCCATTGAGACTATGTACATATGTAATGTATGTTATGTATATCGTCATAATCCACCAAAAACAACAAAATAATAATCCATATAGCAAATAATAACAACAACAACATTAAATGAAAATCTCCATCTATATTCCAATTTTTGTTATAATTAAAAATGAATTTTCCGTTTTATTTTTCCAAATTGAAAATTTAGCAATTACTCTGGCAATAGCTCTGTGCGATTGTTTTACATCCAGCAACAGAACATGCCGGCGAAATATTTATTGATTCTCCATCACCCCTCCTCCTTCACGTGTTACCAAATAAACGAGAGTGTTAAAACCAATCCGCAGTTGCCGATTGTTGTGTTAATATTTTAATAATTTTGATTTAGTTTTGTTGTTGTTGTTGTAACGTTAGAACAACAACAAAAAAAAACTAATTATTGAAAAAGCAGATAATTCAAAAACTGCTGGCTTATTAAAATCCGCCTCCACATTATCACTTCTCTGTTATTTTTGGGTTTTATTTTTTTGTATCGTTAGAGTCGTTTGTGTCTGGGTGTGTGGGCTTGTTATGGATAATATTTACATATGAAATTGAATGGAGTGGAAAATCAAAAATTTATAAAAAGAAAATCGATTTTTTTTAAACAAGCTGCAATTAACGTTATGATTTCGTATGGTAATTAGTGTTTTTTTTATTATTTGATAATTGGGCCATACTTATACATTTCTATAGTTACAAGCTCTTCAGAACTTGCATGGAACTGCGCATGCTATTCAGATTCGGTTTCAAAATTCCTTGTTCCGAAAGGAAAGTCCTTCGATTTGTACACCAGTTTTCACAAATCAGAGTTGAACGTGTGGTGCTAAATGCTTACACTTGATATATGTACTAACTAAACATATTTATCCGTTATTTACCAGTATCTCAGAAGGTGGAACAATGCATTTGCCAGTAATGGTCATCTTACTGCTTTGGCGATTATCGGAAACATTATTTGGTTAAAACAGCAGAGTGGTGCCCGAAAAATATATTTAAATCCTCTTCATATATTTACACGAATGTACGACCGTTCCTAAAAATCGGTCTCTGTCCTGAAATATTTTACCAAATTGTAGAAGTGCCTAGAATTTTTTTTGTGTAGGTGAAAAAAAATCTTCGAAAGACGACGGGTTGGTGATGCGCTACACCCGACAGTGTGAGATTCTTACTCGCTAAAAAAATTACCTACTCGCCGCGGAGGAACCAGTCCATGACCACTTCGTTATTAATTCGGGATGGGCCGCGCTTCTTGCTCTTTGGGGCTCCTCAACTTGTTCGTCTATATAGGTCAATCAGCCATCCTTCCTCTCTCTTTGTACGCATAACCGTATGAACTTGCATGGTTACCCCCTCCACATCTCGAGAACGTTAGCTGACTCCTCTCCCTACAAACCCTCCACAGTTAAACAAACTGTGGCGAACATCATCCCGCTCCTCTGGACAATACCGGCATTGGGATGATGTTGGTTTACCCATTGTATGGAGGAAGGTACCAAAGTAACCATGCCCCGTCAGGAATTGTCACAGGAAAAAATTAATCTCACCATGCCCACGCTCGATTCAAGGACCAAGTTGCTTTATTAACCTTGCCGTCCATCGTCCAGTATCTCCTTCTTCCCGTCAACGTTGCCAAGCCTCCAGTGTCTCAGTACGTGCTATAGTACTTGCAGCCCTTCTTCCATGCTCAGCGCTAAGTACGTAGATATTTTGGCGTTCTAGCGCCGACACCGTGCGAAACGCACATGCTACTCGTAGTGCTGCACAGCGTTGAGTTGATGCCTTCCTCTTCCGATATTTCGCCACTGTCATGGCACTAACTAGCCCACATTTCCGCCCGATCACAATAGAATCGACTGGATTACTGACATAATTAGTCTCCGCCTACAGGTTCGCGGTCCACCCACATTTGCCATCAGCCTACCAACAGCTGCCGCCACAGTGGCTGCCTTGTCGCACGATTTGCGAATGTGTTCGTAATAGGTGAACCGACTATCTATAGTAACACCTAAATACTTTACCGCTCTACTGGTTCGTATTTCCTCGTTATTGATCGTTAATCAGTGATTAATTGTGCGCATAGCCTGATTAATCCTGTACTGGGCAAATTCCGCAGTCCGGGAGGTAATTACGATCGCCAGGTCGTCTGCATACCCTACCAGGAAAACATCATCTGGCATTTCTAGGTTTAATAAACTATCGTATATATAACACATTCCATAATTCAGGTCCAAGCACCGAGCCTTGCGCTACCCCGGCTGTAACTTCTCGTTCCGTAATCCCACCGACCGTGTTATAGGTTATTTTCCGGTTATTTAAATAATCCCGCAAAATTACCAAGAGAGTGCTTGGTATCCCGAAAGGTTGCTCGAGCGCCTCAATAATGTCCTCCCAGCTCGCCGAATTAAAGTTGTTCTAGACATCCAGAGTAACAAGAAAAACGAGTGGTCTTGTTTGATGGCAAGCTGCTTCTGCTCTCTCAACCGCATTGATCACCTCCATTATGGCGTTAATCGTCGAATGTCCCTTACGCGGTGTGTATCGCTGTTTCCAACCTGGGTTTCAGCAGTTTCTCCAGTAACTTTCCCATCGTGTCCAACATACAAAGAGGTCTGTATGTTGACGGTAAATTAGAGTCCCCTCTCGCGTCCTTTTTGACTAGCGTTAGTCTTGCCACTTTCAGTCGCGTTGGGAACACTCCTGCAAATAGGCACCAGTTAAATATGTCCAGTAGTATATCCGGGTAACTGCTGGCCACAAACTTCTGTATTTCAACAGGGATTCCATCTGGCCCCGGAGCCTTTTTGACTTTCATCACTGCACTTAGTAAGTCCTCCTCGTTGAGTGGGGCAACATCTCTACCATCAATCGCGGTATCTTCCCTTTGCCTAATCTCGTGTGTGGGGAAAAGAGTGTCAGTGAGTTCCTCCATCGTGATTTCATCGATTAGCCTTCACATGTCAGGAGAACCTAGCTTGCAGATAATGGTTTTGTACCCTCTGCCCCATGGATCCGTATTGACCTCGTCACACATTGTCTGCCAGCATCGGTCGTTTCTCTTCCGGGTGGCTTTATCAAGCTCTTTTTTCACTGGTTTGTGGTCGAAGGATTTGACTAACGCTCCGTGCTCGCTGTGCCGTCCTAAATACATACTAAATTACGATGTGTATAAAATTCGACTTTTTTTTACACATGCATAGAAATTTATCGATGAGTCGTCCACTCATGTGACTTGTTTGCGCTTCACCCCCAGTGTAATTTAAATTCATGTATGTATTGTGTAATATATAATGGGCCCAATTCTCGTGGCATAAAATTGCTGTTGGGTTATTTTAATTCCCCGCTTCTTATTGGAATTTGTATTACAAAAAAAAATAACATAACATACAATTTTCGATCCCGGAATCGACCCCAATATAAATAATACATACATTTTTTTATAGACTGGTTGAAATGGGTGAGACCTCATGTCACACTTGGTATGGAGAGGTGACACAACTAAAAAAATAAACTTTTTGAGTTAATTCACTAGAAAGATGCGCAATGTCGCAGTTTCATATCCCGCAATAAAAACATTTTTGTTTTTCCTTCACCGAAAATGATAGAGCACAAAGTGTCATGATAGAGCGCGTCGCATAGAAGTGTCGTTCTTCGTTTTATGATTTTGGAATTTAATAACCTAATTAGAATTTTTTGTTTTTGCTCTCCTGCAAAATTTTAATTTTCGGCCTTGTGTCTATTTTTCATGACATGTGCGATATATGTTACGGCATGGCAAAGGGAAAATGGTTTTTAATTTTTATTTTCGTTGTAACGACAAGTAAATCTTCGATGTGCCTCGCTCGTGCTTTTAATGTTGACTATATTTTTAGATTGCTTACTGCTGGCGCTATTTTCTATGACAGAGTTTGTCTGGCTCAACAGTATTTCTCGAAAGAGGTTAGGAATTGCATGGGCACGCCAGACATGAATATCGATTAATTTGAGTCCCATGCACCAATTATGTAAGAAGCCTTCTGTGTGGTTTTATTTTCCGTTCGTGCCATCACCTCATGTAAACCTTGTTCTTTTTTGATTGACTAAAATGAGTGGGTTTGTCTCAGTAATATGTTTCTAGGCAGTATACTGCGGAAGATGGATAATCAATATTTGGGTATGAATTAGGCTAGAATTCGCAAATTTTAGTTTTGGGCAGCTGGATTTAAGGGGTTCATCTCTTAGTGGGTTAAGGCCAAGTTTGGTTCGGCTATGGTGAATGAAGGAACTGGATACTTCCTTGGCCGATTGTTTTCGGATTTGTTTTGTCGAAAAATCCAGAACTTCATAATCCGGGATTCATGTTAGAGGCTCGAGTCAGCTTAGCATACCAGTTTCGAATATGATTGGTTAAGAAATTTCCTAGCACGCCAATCAGACGACTTCAGAACTTCTCTAAGGTTTATATTTAAATCCCCACCCAATTCTGAATATTTGATTTGACAATATATAATTTTCTGATATGGCCGAATGGTCGAATTGTAGAACTTCATCAAAAAGACGCGTTAAGATCCCTATATAAGCTAACCTTTCTTATTAGAATCCTAGCTCAGCTCTGTAAAACGAATTTTAAAGTTGTCGGTTAGGAGACGGCTAGGTTCCATTCATTATAGCCGAAACCCAAAATTTCGTCAATTTCGGCTTTGCACACCGAATTTGACCTTCATTTGTTGAGAGATGGCCTAGTTCCATTGCGCATTATGTTAGAGTGACAATCCAATTCTGCATACCATTGTTATGTAAGAATATTTTAAGCGAAAAAAAAAGCCCTAAAATAATTTAATATATTGTACTAGATTAATATTTAGATTAGTACTCGTAATTATACATTGAGGAGCTGTAATCGATTTAAACCCCTATATAAGCTTAACAAAAAAATATAACAAGGCAGTCTCTCTCGTTAGTAGTGAACACGGAGTTATAAATAAAAGATTATTGTACTTAAAATATATAAGTGTATTGTACTTAAATAAATATATAGAGTGATTCTTACTGTAAAATTATACCTAAATTTATATAAAATATATATAATGTGAACTAAATAAAATCTAACCTAACTATATACTCTGTAAAAATATATAAACATATTCTTATAAAATTGAAATAATGTGAAACCTAAAAAATTGTTTAATACTAAAACTAATTGTTATATAAAAACTTAAACGTCTAAGTGTTTTAATTAAAGTGACTCTTAAATTCCAAAATGGACTCGCAACGCAACAACCGAGTGGTTAGTACACAACACCATATTTGACAGTAATTGAAAGCTCTATTGAACATGCCATAATATGTTCTGTGCAGTGTAATTTTCTTGGTAAATAAATGAATATTCTTTGGTGGCCAAAATTAATAAATCATTTGAAATTTTTGCGAAGTAAGCTAAATTTATTTGGAATATCCAATCCGGTAGTTAATCTGGCATTGAGATTTTAGAGTAAGTTTTAATATAATTCAAATAGCTATGGTTTCATGAAATCCTACGTACTGTAAGCCGTCGAATTTGAATCTGCGATAAAAAATAGGGGTTCCTATTTTAATTTCAAAGTTAGTCCCGGCCCACCTGCAAAAGAAGGAGAGGAGGTGTACTAATTTTAGCACTAATGTATGTCCCCAGGAATGATTA
Source organism: Nephrotoma flavescens (assembly GCA_932526605.1). NCBI lineage: Eukaryota > Metazoa > Arthropoda > Insecta > Diptera > Tipulidae > Nephrotoma > Nephrotoma flavescens. The sequence continues at coordinate 209,841,487 of OW052221.1, read as the reverse complement.
AGTTTTGATAATGGACATTTTTTGTGTTATTTTCCGAGACATTTGAAAGTTTCAGCTTAAAAATCGCCCAGTATATAGAATAATACCATGTATTTGTAGTACTAGCGAATTATTGCTTAGCCTACGAAATTCGATTCTTTCACATTTTTCATCTATATTTCATTCTCACGAATTTTTATATTTTGCTTTGTTTTTTTATTGTAAAGGGTTTATTGTGATTGTTCCGTACATAGGTCTATTTTCAGTACTCTCGAATTAAATACACAAACGTAGGAAATGCTTCCATTTAGCGTCAGTCGGTGTGACAACGACAATGATAATCGACACTTACTTATACACAATCAACTTTCCAACCACCCATACTTTTTCTTTCCGTTAACGCTGGATCGCGGATAAATTTGAATTTTTGACTTATAGATGGAAAATTTAACTAATGGAAAAGAAAAAAAAGTATGGGTGGTTGGGAAGTGGATTGTGTATAAGTAAGTGTCGATTATCATAGTCGTTGTCACGCAGATTGACGCTAAATGGAAGAATTTCCTACAATTGTGTATTTAATTTGAGAGTACTGAAAATAGACCAATGTACGGAACAATCTCAATAATACCATTACAATAAAAAAAAACTAAAAGAAGATAATAAAGCTCACATAAATGATTTTGTTGAAAAGGCATACTCTTCCAGATTATATTAAAAAACAAAGTTAAACAAAATAACTCTTAGTTTGTTTTAATTAATTTTTTGGTGGTGCGCATGCGATATCACTAAAAACACTAAAAGTGACTAAACAATTCGAAAAAACTTTACTTGACTGTTTTTGTTGTGCTTCTCTATCACCCTGCTTAGTTTGATCATCCAATTCGAGGACATCCAATTCGGGGACAAAACCTTTCCCTATGTATGTTCCGTTTTGTTCCATCTATAATAAGCCAGCAATACGGCAAGGGTTTCCTGTAGTTTGGTCTGCACAATTGTTCGAAATGTAATATGCTCGTATTGTTCACTATTTTGACACCCATACTGTTTTTGATTGATTGATTGATTGATTAGAATGTACGGCCAAGACTAAGCAGAGATCCCGGATACGCCGGGCCTACCGTACTCCCTTTTTACATATAACAAGATGGAGGGATAGGAAAGGTTGTTAGATATGATAGACTTGACCCGGTTACAGGCACCTAAGTTGTCAATAGTTAGCAAATTGTTTGGCATAAGACAGCACAATTATTTTTGGTTTTATGGTATAAAAGTTCAGCAATCAGCATCCTGAAAAACATTTAATATTTAATTAAGTACCCATATACCAATGGTACATTTCCTGCAATAAAACTTTATTATTATGAGTTGAACGTTCAATAAACTAAATAGTTCAATTGTTCATAAACGAAATTAAACTGGTTCCCCACTAATATATTAAATCATGTAAAGTTAATCCAAATCATCCAGAAATCACCTATCGGCATTAAAGAATAATTTAATAAAAAATACATTTATTTGATAGCTAAACTCAAATCAATCAATAGTTCACGGAATATACTGCACAAATACAGATAAACTGCAAACTATAAAAACAGATTATTACATGCAGGAAGTGAATATTAATATTCATTTTGTAAGTTTTATTAAAATAACCACATGTAATCAGAATATACCGGGTGTTTCTTTTAAACTGAGATGATCAAATATCTTGAAAAATAGCCACTCTACGGAAAAAAATGTCCATAATCAAAATTTAATCATACCGCGGGGGAAATACATTAGTGCAAAAAAATAGTCCCTCCACCACCCGCTTTGTAGGTGGGGCGGGTGTAACTTTTAAACTAAGATAGGAAGCCATATTTTTTATTGCAGATACGGTTTCTACGACTAAAACTACGTATGATTTGAATGAAATATTTTGTTTGGTTCATGATATATGGCGTTGTAATCGACGAAATTCAATTTTTTCAATTTCTTTTTCTTAGAACACACGCATTCGATTCTGCAATAATTTATTAATGTAAATGGCAGGTGAATAAAATAATTTTAGCTTAAAATAAGTGTTCAAAATGATGGCCTGCGACTTCAATGCACTTATTAATACGCATTTCCAATGATTGTACACAACTGAGAAGTGTGTTTGGTTGAATTTCAGCACACGCTTCAAAAATTTTCGGTACATTTGACCATTCAAGTTGCCTTCAATAATGTGGGGGCCTATGAGCTTGTTGCCAATTATTCTACACCACACGTTGACAGTCCAAGGACGCCAGTGCGGATTTGTAACACTCCAATAATGCATGTTGTGTCGATTAACCCCGTTCCATGGTTTGTAAAAGACGATTTGTCAGAGAACATTACGCAACGAAAAAAATTGGGGTTTTGATGTATTTGTTCACGTGCCCATTGACAAAAAGTTACCCGATTTTGGAAATCAGCGCCATGAAGATCTTGGTGTAAAGACACATGATATGGATGATACTTGTGCCGTTTTAAAATTCTCCAAACACTGGTGAGGGACAATCCGGAATCGCAAACTATTTCTCGTGTACTAACATGATGATTATGAGCCACTGCTGCCAATACAGCAATTTCATTATTTTCTCCAGTGACTGTTGCTCTACGGGTCCTCTTTTTCGGTTGAACATTTCCATCAGTAATAAATTGTTTGATAGTACGGCCAAATGAAGCACGTGAACGAATCCTATCCGGAAAACGTTGAGCGTAAATAGCAACAGCATTTTCAAGATTTCTGCCAGCTTCTCCATAAACCAGAACCATTTCAATTTTCTCTGGCACAGTTAAACGGTCCATTCTAAAGTATTTTATCGTTTATTTTGCAATTACGAAAAACATGAAGATAAGAAATAACACAAACGTTAAATGTGATTTACAAAACTGAATAAAGGCGGTGATACATGTACAGATTTTGCCTTTAAGGCAAGAAAAATTGCCTTATACAAAATTGAGAAATGTTTAATTTAAAATTTTTGCCTATAAGGCGAATCAAGATGGCCGAATTTTAACCAATCAGCGCGCATAATTTTTATGCCTTAAAGGCAAAATCTGTGCATGTATCACCGCCTTAAATTGTTTTGATGACGAATTTCGAGTATTTCCAATGAAAACGTGATGCAGAATCGAATGCGTGTGTTCTAAGAAGAAGAAATTGAAAAAATTGAATTTCGTCGATTACAACGCCATCTATCATGAACCGAACAAAATATTTCATTCAAATCATACGTACTTTTAGTCGTAGAATCCGTATCTGCAATAAAAAATATGGCTTCCTATCTTAGTTTAAAAGTTACCCTCGCCTCACCTACAAAGCGGGTGGTGGGGGACTATTTTTTTGCACTAATGTATTTCCCCCGCGGTATGATTAAATTTTGATTATGGATATTTTTTTCGTAGAGTGGCTATTTTCGAGATATTTGATCGTCTCAGTTTAAAAGAAACACCCGGTATAATATGCGTAAATTTCACTCAAGCAATAATAATAATATTTACACCAATAAAATTAGATTGCAATTATTACATGCAGGAAGTGAATCCATCCATTGTTACAGTCATATATATTTTCTAGTTTTAATTTAAATATAAACTGCATTTATTTGATAGTTAAACTCAAATGGATCAATAGTTCACGGAATATACTGCCTTTTACTGCGAGTTCATACGACGGATAAAAATCCCGGATTTCTCTATCCCGTCGTTTAGTTTTGTTTTTTGCTCAAATTTATGGTCTATTTCACCTGTCAATTTATTTTCATTTTTTTATAATTTTTGTTTTGAATTATTCTCTATTTCTTTTGGTTCTTCGAAGGGCTTTACGGATAAAACCCGAGTCATTACATTCGAGACTATTGGCAACCCAAAAATGATCATCTAGGAAAGAGTTTGTTAATTGCGAAGTACGCCGTAAAAGCTCAATTATATTTGTGACTTATTCATAAACTTCTTTATTACATACTAAATATTTCTTACATATGAACTTAATGGGAAACATTTAAATTATTAAATATAGAATTTAAATATTGGTCAATATCATCAATCATATTTATTGTTATCAAAGTTAGTTAAAATTAATTTTTTTAATAATTATTACGTTCAATAGCAAAAGATGCTTATTCCATTCGTTTATTTGCTTAGTATACTTTTTAATTGAAATCACAATGTTTTTAACTTATAATTCGATAATTCGTCGTGACTAGCTTTGTGTGACGATGCGGGGCGATCTGGGTTCCGCTTACACTTCAAGCAACCGGGGTTTGTACATTGTATACATTCACAGCGGTTCGGTTCACTAACGGCTAGAGTTTTAGTATTTAAACCGCATTCTAAATAAATAGTTGCTAAACGTTTGGGCTCATTTCAACAAGCAGCTCCATTTGAATATAACATAACAGTATATTTGTTTAAATCTAGACCAGCCCAGTAGTAACATGTTCCTAATCTAGAAGGCAATATAAACTTTGAGTTAAATTTTACAATTATTAAATTTAGAGTTATCTAGTTTCTGCACCTCCTGACCTCGGCTGTTGCACGGCCCTGTTGAAGGGGCATAATTTATAAACGTACTCGCAATCATCGAAATTGAAACTTTCCCCATTTAAAATAGCAAATTCTTCATCAGGACCATAATCTTTATCTAAAATATCTTCAATATTTTTGACTCTGCCAATTTTCACGCAATCCCCGATCAACGACTGTTAACTGATTTCGCACCTCATTTACTACAGTTACTAGCCTCTGCGTCTCAGGATAATATTCAGTCCAGTATGTGGGTCTAAATCATCTACCGGTTCTACCTGTTAAAACAAACAAAAAATTCTTAAACTATATTAGGTTAATATATAAAATAAAACAGAGAAGTTACCTCTCCTGCGCCAGTTTCCTCTACAGCAACATCTTCTGCAGCTTCATTATCGTGTTCATCACCTTCTTGATCCTGAAATTCGCATTTTTCATCACACTGACCTTCTTGACCTAATTCACTACAATTATCTATGCACTGTGTGTCGGATGCATATTCACTAGAGGCATCGTAACAATCGCAAAAACTGTCATACAACCTTTCACTTAGAATATTTAATGGTTTCGGCGTTGGTACAATGAAAGTTGCCGTTTGCACAAGCCGAGGAACCCGGTTCATCAATGCCATCAGCACAATCGAAGTAATCATCATTTACCTGATTATATTTAATTTTTAATTTGCCATCGAAACAAAAAAAAATTTATTTCACACCAGGCACACTTTACAACACAATAAAAATTGAAATGTCATCGCAAAGAACACATTACAAAACACAACAAAATTGCTCGAAAAGTAAAATAGTCTATAAAGTGTTGCCCGATAATTATTAAAATTTATGTTTGTTAAGTTGGTCGTCTGCCAGATATTTGCTCAAAGATTAGAGTTGTTCAACTTTTTGGGATAGAAAGGAGGCGTGAATTTCTGTTTTTTATGCGATTTGATTGGGTAAAACGGTGGGATAGAGAAATCCGGGATTTTTATCCGTCGTATGAACTCGCAGTTACACCCATACTGTTTTTATATAAAAAAATATTCTTTCTTTATTCGAGAAGGACTCCAAGACAAACAAACACAAATAATTATATTTAAATCATAAACAATTATTATGAAGCTTAAAACAAAATTATTTCTAACATTCTTTTATTTTCTTCTCGTTCCAGGATACTTATTATTTAAAGATTTTTGTGAAAATTGTTCAGAAGAACCTATACCGCAATTAAAATTTTACGAAGAGGTAAGTGCTATGAAAAACAATTTAACCGAAAAATGCTTTATAACAACGTTTTTACTAATGGTGACGTATACTCGTACATAATTCACTCGTAAAGTGCAGACTATTAACAAAAAAAAACAAAAACTGAAGAAGAAGTAAAACGACGGAAAAAGTCAAATTTGGTGTTTCCTCCTTATACCTATGTCCCCCACACCACCGCATATTTACGTTTTTTTTTCCTTGATGGCGGATAAAAAACAATTCACGTTTTATAAAAATTTTCTTTAAATTTTCCTTGCGTATCATACTCGTATATATTACGAACAAAATCAACAAAACACAAAAAATACGAATTCATAAAACTGATAAGGTCAATGTTTCTACGGTGGTTTTTGGTCGTATATAAATAAGATGAATGTCTTGGGACCATTTTCCATTTTTTGTTTGTTGCGTCGTTATTAACGAATATATAAATTTTTGTTTTTCGGTCGTTCTCGTTGTTCTGCATAATGAAATTGATAAAATGGAATATGTAATGAAAATGAAAAATTTATAATTGTGCGTGCGGATTAAATCAATACTCGTAATATCGGGCGAGTTTGGGTAACCTTTCGTTAATTATCACTTGGTTTTATGAATGCAATAAAAAAAATAATTGGTAGGAAATGGAAAATCTTTGGAAAATTTTGTATTGATACTTGATTTTAGTATACATAAAGTTTGGTCGGGAAAAAAGTTTTGGTTGGGCCGTCCCAATGTTATATAAATATGCAAATTTTAATTTGTTTTTGTTTTCACCTTTTTCCAATTATTTTATTTTATATGTTTCTACATTTTTTTTCGTTTCAAGAGTTTTCAATTAGCTCACGAACGATTTTATCGAAGATTTAATTTTATTGTGCTGTGTGCGCTCAGTGTTATACGAGGGAAAATTAATTTTCTTGAACTTTTTTTTATTTTGTTTTGGTTGTTTGTTGTGGTGTATAGTGAAATGTAATGATGGTGGTTTCTTTACACTGTACAGTGGCAGAGTATTAGGTGTAGTTAGTTTCGCAGATTAGCATATTTTTTTGTGTTGCACTTTGATTGAGTTTTGAATACTGGTGTATACGTTTGTTTTGTACACAACTGAGCGAAGCTTGAAAAGTTCATTAATTTTTATTTATCAGACGGAGGTAGGTACTATGTTGTGGTAGTGGTTGTGTGCTGGTTTAAAATTTTCTTATATTAAAAGTCTTCGTTTCGATTATAATTTTTCATCACGAAGGAACGTAGACGAACAACGTACATGAGAAAGAGATTCGATTTTATTTATGGTTATGTCGATGATTTTAGAACAAAAACATTATTTTTTTTTTTTTTTGCAAAGTTGGGTGATTTTTTGTGTTTTTTGGTGAACGAGCATATTTTAAGAGTTTGTGAACTTTATGATGTGTATGGATATGGTATACTTATGGTAGATAATAATAAATCATAATTTTTCTAAATGTGTGGTATAATTTTTGGGTGAAGATGATGACAGAAGGTTATTAGAAGTTGAACAATATATGAACTATGAGTTTTACTTGTTTTTCTGTTACCCACAACTTGTGTTGTGATAACGATAAATTATCTGTCGTGAATTTATTGTTTTTTTTTTGTTCCATAACTCTTTAATGTAATTGATCATTCTGTGGGTATTCGCGTGTATTAATTTATGCGTACATATTAGAATTTTTCAGGAGATGATTTAGCGGAACAAAACTTTTAATCGTTTCGGTCTGTTTTTATATGATCCAAACATGTATTCTTCGATCACTAAATTGAACTGTATTTTTGACTCGAAACAACAATTTTCAACGAAATAAAAACTATTACAAATATGTTGAATAAACATTTTTTTTTTACTGCGGCGACTCGAACCCTTTCTGAGGACTAAACTTTGTTAGACTAGCGATGGCTTAATTAGATGCGAGAATATAAAACTGATTCATTCTGCCTTTATTATTACAAAAATAATTTATTTATACAAAGTAAATAGCTGCCAATATGAAACGCATAAAAAATGTAAAACTATGAGCAAGAAACAATAAAAAAATGTTTGTGATGGTGTCGAGTATCCGATAAAATATTGTAGACTGATAATTTTATGTTGTGTTGTTCTCAACATAATCCGGGGCCGCCATGATTTATGGATGGTTTATTCGAGTGGTGGTATCGGCAGATGTCTGCGTCGTGCACGGATGTATTGTATTATTGCCAAAAAACCAAGGGCTATGAAAGTCCACAACATTAGGTGAGACATGACGTAATGATGGATATGGCGCGAATCCAACGCCTTTGATTCGTCCATTTGTTGGTCACGTATTTCTTGCTACAACAGTCTCGTATTTGGAGTTGTAATGTTGAAGTTGAAATTGTGAATTGTTGATGGTCGTGCACTGGTCAAGAGTGATATACTAAATGACGGTATGAATTCGTCATCTACTTTACTGATCTTATTGCTGCTTGCATATAGATGTAAATTATTACTCCTGAGTGTACGTCCTGGCTGTAGTTCTAGGATGCCGTAGTGTTTCAGTGCTATTTTTGATGTTGATTATCCGAATATTGACTCAACCACCATCGGCTGTTCAGTTCCGAATATTCATGGATCCGCCCCATGAGGTTTGATGAAGAAGTTGTGGGCTCTAGACACTTCCAATGCACAGGATTCATGTTGAGTTGGTGTATCCAAGAACATGGATATTTCGCATTGATGATGCTCACTTTGACTGTAACTGCAAGAGTCCGTGCCCGGGAAGAATGGTTGATTTTGGCATATGCTTCAATAGGTTTGTCAGTTCTTGTTTCAGTTGTACGGGAGGTAACAACGAGGGATGAATGATGTAATTTTTAGCCCCGGTTAGTACTTGTAGTAGACCCCGTTGGGTGTCTTCAACATGCTTTATGGCTAGTCCTAATTGCAACGAGAGCATTACTGTTGCTAACGCTTTGTCTTGGAACGTCCGGTACTCGTTCAGTTCTGCTAACTCGTGGTCTTGAGATAGAATCCCGATCATATCCCCAGCTATTTTTCCAATGGTATCGCCCAATCCTCGGTTTCTTCTGTGATAGTTTAAGCCGTTGCTTGTCAGGAGCTCGTTGTCTTGTTTGATGTTGTTGAATTGCCACTGTAGTTGTTGTACTCGTATTAGGAGGTGACATTGGATGGTGATTACTTGGTTGCAAGCTGTTTCAAGGAGAGTAAGACCCTTTTCCATGTTGCGCATTTTTTGCCAATAATTGATTAAATTATTTCGAATGACCAGAGTCCATTTGTTCAACAATAATTCTACCTTTGCGATTTTATCAAAGTATATTCCTGAGTTGGCCCGTTCCTTTATTATCACCGATGATTGAGGTTGTGTGGCATACGATTCTCTTCCGAATGGATGAGTATGTACCGAACTGATGACACAAACCACTGCACAAGTCAGTAATAAAAGTCGACTAGTATGATTGACAGGTCGATAGGTCGATTCTGTTTTGCGAGACGACTTGGTTGTTGTCGGCTATCTCTTGATGTTGGAATGATCAGTGGTTTTCACAGTTACGACCCGGCTTAGTCCATCCCTGCTAGAATGTTACTCCAGAACTCGACCCAATTTCCATCTGGTCGAGGGTAACAGTTCATCTCGTAATAAGACAATGTCCCCTTTGGCGATGGTGTTTGTTTCCTTTCGCCATTTGAACCGCTGCTGTAAACGATGTAAGTAATCTGGTGTCCACCTATTCCAAAACTGGGGCCGCATATTCTGCACCACCCTCCATCGAGATGAGAAGTTTTTTGCTGCGTCAGGATGTTCTTTTTCTGGAGGAGCTGTGAGTGCGTTTCCAATTAAGAAAGGGGATTCTGGGTCCTCAGTTAATAGGCAGAGTTTCCTGGAGTTTAGGCACGCTTCGATCTGGTTTAGTAAAGTTGTCCTCATGTTGTCCACATTCCTCGAATCTTAGCCTCGTATCGCCTATACATTTTTTAAGATTAGTTTTGATTGATTTTATTCCTGCTTCAGTCCCCCAAAGTGTAATGCTGAAGGGGGGATAAAATGCCAAGTTATGGGCTGCATTAGTTTAAGAGTTCTTACAAAGTTGGTTCCATTATTGCTGTATATATGGGCTACGTTGCCTCGACGTGCAGTGAATCGCCTAAAGGCGCTTACGAATCCTTCCGTGATTAAATCCGATGTTACTTCGATGTGAATTGCTTTGGTACTGAGGCAGATGAAGATGCAGATATACCCCTTGTAGGATTTATTTCCACGACCTCTGCTCGTCCGTATGTTAATGGGTCCTGCATAATCCACTCCAGTATGTGTGAATGGTCAAATAAAAGTGACTCGAGGAGCAGGCAGGTTTCCCATGATGGCATCGGATGCAATGGGGCGTGTGGTGTTTGACTGCTTGAACCCCTCTGATGATCCAAAACCGTTTGAGATTATGTGCCAAAATCAGAGAATTACTCCCATGTAATGTTTGGCGATGGCCCCAATCCAGGATCAAGTTTGTAAAGTGTCCCTTGTATGGGATTATAACCGGATGTCGTTCTTCATACGGGAGCTTTGAATTTTCCAGTCTACCTCCTACCCGAATTACGTTTTGTTTTGTCCGGGAATGGATATAATGAATGAAGCTATGCCTATTAAGAGGATTGTTTCTGCTTAGCGATGAATGTTCTTCTGCGAATGCCACTTGCTGGACTATTTTAACTAAACGTAACAATGCTTGATCTCAATCTTCGTGCCGTATTAGTCCTCGATGTTTGGTCCGCCATCTTAATATGTAGATTGATATTCGGAAGAGTTTGGTGAGAGATGAATGTTTGTTGATTAACCAATCAATTGCTAATTGGCTAATTAGTATTGGTAGTGGTGATCTCTTCTGATGTATCGGAAATTTGCTCCCCCTCATATGGTTCCTTGTTCAGCAGAAAACTGGTTCCTTTCCACAAACTGTCCAGTGATCTCATTTTTTTGCGGTCACCCCTTGAGATGCGCAGTCTGCGGGATTATCTTCCGACCGAATATGTTTCCATGATTGTATGTCGCTGATGGTCTGAATCTCTGCGACCCGCTTTGCGAAAAACGGTTTCCACGTGGGCTGAGATTTTTGATACCACGCCAGTGGATTTTTGAATCCATTCACGTCAGGGTTTTTTACTTGTTGTACTAGTCGGCTTAACAACAGTGCCCCACTTAGCTCTAGGCGAGGGATGGTTAGTTTGGACTTCACTGGAGCCACCTTAGTTTTTGCCGTTAGTACTTGGCTGGTTATTTGGTCGTTTACGGTGATTTTACTGTATATTACGGCTGCGTAAACAGATTTGACGCATCACAAAATCTGTGTAACTCATGCAGTTCTTTGTGGCATAATTAAGGAATCTGGATGGCTTGACTTTCATTTAAGTCCCTCTTTAGCCAATAACATTTCTTAGAGAGATCGGGTGGCAGTAGGTCATCCCAATCTAAGTCCAAACTCCACATTGTCTGATATACATGAGTTTCCAATTAATGGTTAGGGGTGCCAGCCATCCCAGTTTGTCGAAAATTTTTGACATTTCCGACAAACATTGCCGCTTAGTGAGTTTGCTGTTATTAGGTAGACGTGGAAGATGAAATGATCTCTCGTTGGATTATAGCGAATTCTTAATATTTTAATCGCCTGTTCTTCGGTGAAAGCGAGATCACTGATCGCCCATTTTGAGATGTTCCGCAAGAGTATTTCGCATGAAGAGTCTTCTACTGACCAGCTCTTGTTGTTTTTCGGAATCTCTTAATTCCCAAAATTTCTTCATGCCTCCTTCCGCCTTGTTTTTAGTATGAGTTGCTACGGTCTGTTGTTAGATTGCGACAAGCCAGATATTATCCAACCCAAACTGATGCTTATAGCGCTTGGTCTGCCTCTGATTATTCGAATCCCGATGAAGTTAAAACTTGGATCCGCGGGCGATCAAAACTTGAATCCGCTAAACGTAATCCTCTCCACCTTTCGTCGGGGTTTCTTGCGACCAATTGTTCAGGTATTTTTGTGGTGATTTTTGGTAACACATTCGACTTTTCGTCCGTACGAGGAATCAAAATGAGGCAAATCGGGACACTCGCATTTTCCTTGTTAGTTGTGTTAATTCCAATTCCCAAGATCCTAACCGCCGTTTGCTATAGTGGTAGGCCTTGCCTTTGAACCGTGTTACGGATGGTTCGCAGCCAACCCGCAGTTTTCAACTAAGCAAGCAGAGACCGCCCCGGTGGCAAAGTGGCCAGCATGCTTGCTCCAGCGACCGGAGGTCCCGGGTTCGATTCCCGGTGGTGACAAAATTTCACGGCTGGTTTAGGATCAATGAATTAATCACTCATTATCCGAAATGTAAATATGATTATGAAACCTCATTTGAGGCGGCCAAATCCCTTGATGGGATATAATGCCAGAGAGAGAGAGAGAAAGCAGAGACCTTTCTCACGGCGATGTTTTGCCGGCTAGATCTCAGCGTAATATCTGCGTGCTCCTGGTCTACCCCGTGGAACAGTAAAATCAAAATGAAAATCAAATGAAAACTTGAGGAACTGATATAAATTAATAATAACCGGGTATGTCCATCCGGTCGCCGCCGCCGGATTTCCTCGAGTGACAAGTACCCAGCCTGCTGAAGAGACCCCCGAATGACCCATCGACTTCGAAAGGCCGATGCCCAGCCACAACCAAGCAGCATTAGAGGGTAGCGATATCTCTTCAACAGACCAGGTCTCTCTTCACCCGAAGAGACCTCCAGCGATTCTCCCTCAATACACACTCCGACAGCTCAACACTCCCGGAGTGACACGGGGAGATCAAGTAGATTTTGCGGTCGCCCCCGAATGGGCGACACATATTCTGAATCCACCACTCCGACCCTGTGGACGTCCTACCAAGGAGATGAAGGAGAATGGTAAGCAAAGCATGTAAATATGGCACCGGCACAGAACGAGAGCCTCCCTCTCATCACACCGAACCGAAAAATTTAATTTTCATTTTATTCACAAGAATACAAATTTGGGAAAAATGACATAAATAATAATAACCGGAAAACGGATCCCGACCAATAATGGAAAAAGAAAATTAGAGCAAATGCCAATGGGAATCGCAGTGCAGGTTTTTTTTTTCAATAAACAACAAAAGAATTTATACAACTTAATATAAAAGGACCGTTGGGCGTCTTCTCGCCTTTCGTTATAGTTATGATACGGTTAGCCTCAACTGGCCGTCGGATCTGTCGCAAATGAAGTGATGTCAACTGGCCACCGCAAATAATGTTATGGGGTCCGCAAATAATGTTCTCATGAGGTACACATAGATCTCGCTCTCAAAAATCATTCGACGTTTACGTAATACAAAATTTAAAGCCCAATTCACGAAAAGGCTGTAATACCACTAACATAACACAGATGGCAATGCCATAAGCAAAATGAATTTTTAATCAATGAAAAATTAAAAATTTGAAAATGAAACAGTAAAAAAAAATATTGTTATGATCAGTGAGTCGTAACAACCGCTTCCTCCTAATTAAAGAAACCTGGGATCCTTGATTTAACCAGGGCCGTATATATTTAATGAGCCTGATTGAAACTGGCCATTTTCGAACGTTCATACTGTGTTCCCAGGGCGCGTATTTTTTGAAATCGGTGAATATTTCCGGCTAATTTAACCGTTTTTTTAAATTTGTTTGCAAGTCAATTTATTTCACTACGATTTTTGAATCGGTGGAAATTTCCGACTGCGTAAATCAATGCAGATTTATTCCCCCAAATAATAGAAAACTTGCAAGCAAATGTGAAAAAATGATTAAAGTAGTCGGCGAAAATTCGAATAATATAAAGAATTTTAATGCAAATTATAATCTGCAGACGGAAATATCCGCCGATTTCAAAAATACGCGCCCCCTGTTGACTGCTGAATAGCGGAATGCCTTATTTTTAATGTTTGTTATTTACGAGTAACACATGAAATATAAAACAACACAGGTCTTTAGTCAGTTGGAATATAGACAACACTCAATTATACCAAATGTCGGTCGGGCAAACAAATGCAACAAATAAATTAAACTTCCGATCGAAAATACCCACTTTTCATTGAAAACGGTCTTTTAGGGTTTCTTATTGATGAAAGCTCGATGATTTTAAATTTGTGTGCAATTAGGCCAGTAGTTTCGTTGGCCTTGATTTAACCTACATATATGATGGCTGCTGTGAAAAATTTTTTATACCGAATTTTAGGAAAGAAAATTTGATATTTACAATTTTTATGGAAACGCATTTATATGGAAATGTTTTTTTAATTTCGAGTGAAAAACATATTTACATATTAAAACAGCATTGTTTTAGCCCTATCGGAAAACATCTTATATGTGTACATTCCTTCCTGGGCGCATAATTTTCCATAAAATTATTTATCAACGAAACAAGGAAATTTCGTATCTAATCAATTCCACCCTGCACACAAAGCGATATTAGCATTACGATGGAATGATTCTTTTGTCATTCCCATCAGCTAAAAAATCAGTACTGATACTCATACATACCGAGTATAAAAATATATATTCATACATTCTCAAAGCAGTAAATTATTTACATTTCAATTACATTAATTTCGAAAAGAGAACTCTTTATCTTTTCCTAAGTATTATTTAATTTAATATTCAACTGATCCTTTTAAGTTACTCCACGATATAAAAGCAAAAGAAAAAAAAATTTAGTCATCATACCCATACAACTATACACGACCATTACCACCACCCCCTATCAATTATAACTGCTTGTTGTTAATTAAAATTTTTCAAAACGACAAATAAAAATCAGTACAAAGCAGAATTAAAAAGAAAATTTTCTGGTACTGCTGTGGACTTTAAGCATAAAAAAAAATTTCCAACCAAACCAAATACATAATGGAAAAAAGTAGCTACAAAAGGAACAATAAACGCAGATCAAAGAAAGGGCCACACCAATATGATGCTGATGATGTTGGTGGGGATGATATGCGGTGGAAAACCGGAGATGGTTAATTATCCATTTTTTTTTTTTTACCATTTTGCTTTAATTTCCCATTTATTCTTAGGAGACAGAAACTAAACTAATAACAAGAAGTTCATTTCGGAACAAAAATAAGAAGAAAACTCCATAAGATGACGATGGCGAAGATGAAGGCAAAAAGGAATAATTGGATGATGAGAGAGATTTGTTGGTGGTTATTTTTCATTAAAATGCTAAATTACTTTCATGTTATTACGTCTTTTGTCTTTAATTTTTGTTCAAACTTGTGTATCATTTTGTTGTTGCTGCGTATATAAGATCTTGTAATTAAATGTGGTTTTAGAATATGGAAGAGTGTATCTTCTGGTTATATATACAAGCATCAACAGCAAAATCAGTATTCGTCTATATCATTGAATTTGTCATTTCTTATGTATAAAAAAAATAATTTTTTTTAATTAGATTTACAATATTTATTAGAAAATGAGTTTTCTGCTCGTTTGGTTAAATATGGGGGTTGGCATGGGACGCGCATTGTCAAATTGTGCACGTGCGATTTTCGATAAATTTTGCGTTTTTGTCTCTTTTACAATAAGACAAATTGTTAACGATTATTTATAAAATACTTGTTTCGTTTCGAAAACGCTGCTATTTTTTACTCTCGTCAACTGACGGGATAAATGAACACGATAAAAAATGACTCGCAAATAATTGAAAAAGTGGGAGCTCGACATTTTTGTCGTTAAGTACTCTATTTTCTAATGAAAAATTAATTATGGTACATTTCGCTACATTTCATTTTCACCAAAATATTCCGCACGTTTGGGTAAAATATTTATTAAAATTTATTAACATTTGAACTTCTGTAGTTTTTGCTTCTGCAGACTGCAAGTACTCTGAAGGTTGTTTGTTATTTCTGCTTCTGTGTACCTTCCACAATTTAATTTTATTATTAATAACAGCGGAATGTTATATGATTTTATTTTATACATAGTATCCAAACCAAAGGCTCGATCAAATGGTGCACGCGTTTTCTTGGCAAACTATACTCGGGACAGCTTCATACGAAATGAACATTTTTTAAACGACTATTATGTAACACCTGAACCTTGGCGATCTTGTATCATGTAGCGCTGGAGTTGCAAGCTACCGTCTTACCCCGTAAAAAACACCTATGCGTTTTATTCGAGAGACTCAAAATTTAGCAAATTTCAAAATATTTTATATTTATTCGATTTTAGATAAAATGGAACACCTTGCGGTGAATAATGAAATATTTAGGTCTCAATTAATCCAATATGTCTGTTATTTAACACTTTAAACACCACTCACACAGCATGTGTGTGATGCTATCGCCAATTGTTTTAAAATATAAAAAACTAGTAAAAAATTTCCTTATTGTTTTACTTTTTTTATTTGTTTTTGTGATATTCCTAGTGTTCAGTCCGACCAAAATGATAAAAATTATCATGATATTTTTTATCAGTTTTTGTCATAAAACGCACTCATTTATCACAAAAAAAACCAAAAATATTTTCGGTTCTGGCTGTCAAAATTTATGTACATTTTATTTCTAATGTTATTGCGGTATGACTTTACATGGACAGGAATAACATTTTATTCAACTTTAATGTTATATTTTTGTATTAAACAATAATACATTAAAAACAATGTACATAGTTGAAATCAGTGTCTGGCTGGAATAAACTCAACAACAAATATTGTTTGTGTATTTGTGTGTGTTTCTTTTCTGTGTTTTCGTTCAATCTTCAATGTCCATTTCATTTCCTCTGATGGCGGCTGCATGAAATGTGTCTCGACACCTCGAGCTGAGACAACAAAGTTAAAAATGAGTGATATAATGCAAATTGTTGTTTGCAAAGTTTTAACTTTGAAATGCAAAGTTTTAACTTTGTTGGCTTGGCTCGAGATTCGAGAGACATTTCATGCGGCCGCCTTGAATGATTTATTAGATGCGACGATGTGTGGCTAAAATTATTCGTGTACATATTCACGAATTGGGCGAGAATGTGATTTCCTTTACACATATAAATGCCATCTAAAAACAATTTGTGAAAATTTTTAGAGCAATCAATTATCTGCAAATCTCTGTCGTAAACTATAATTGAATGAATATTTAAATGAGTGAATTACTATGTGTACTCCCCGGGTTTGTTTTATTAGCTAAGAAAAGACGTGAAGTATTAAACTATTGTGAAATACACTTAGGCATTAGTAAATAGTAAATGTTTGTTATGACAGCGCCAACAATGTTTTGACGTTCAGAATCAATTTATAATAATTTTATCAATTTGGTTGTTCACTCGGGTTTGACAAAAAATTATACGAAGTGAAGTTAGGGTCACAAAAAATATCATGATAAATTTTGTCATTTTGGTCGGACTGAACACACCAATTATGATTGCGAAAAAAAAAAGAAATAAAAAAGAAATTGTATTTGTGCACACATCCCTCGATTTACACGGTAGATACGTTCCACAGATAATCGTTTAAATCGAAATCGTTGTTTTGGTTTAGTATGTAGTAAAATCGACTTGTGTCAATTTTATGGATTTTAGGAGTAGCAGCAAAGAGCAGTAAATTGAAGCTGCTGGGTGTGGAAGTTATTGATGCCGCGACAGATGCAACTTCATTCAATATAATTTTTTTCAATTTAAATTTTTCAATTATAATTACAAAATACTTAATGTCTTTTAATGGAAATACCTATATTTATACGCAAACTACGATTTTGTATCATTACCTAAGTGAATAAGCCAAAATTTAAATTTGCTTCTCTGCTGCTGCTTGGTGTGTTTCATCTTTAAAGGATGAAACACACCAAGAGCAGCGCAACATATTCCAAACAATCCACACTAACGGCTGCGAATGGGCGTGCACACCAAGCAGCGCACCAGATTGTTTTAGTAGTAAACTTGAATTGTGCAAATTTTATCGAGGTTATGAGTAGCAGCAATAAAGCAGTAAATTCCGTGGTTCCACACATTGATTCTTTGGTCGTGATTCGTTCCTCGTTCCCTTGCCCTTCACCAACAAACTAATTTTTTGGCGGGGAAATTTTTGATTCTTTTTTCAGCAATTTTTTTTTGATTCAACTGATTCTCGCACAACAATAAAGATAAATATTTCAAGGACACCTTGTTTATTTGTCGTTTATGGGTTAATTTTAGTTTAAATTGTGCTTCGAGTGCAAAACATATATTTTTTCAACCAATTAAGCAGTTTTCGCAGCAAATAATATATATTTTTTGCTATACGAATAAATCAAAAACCATAATTTTACGCACATACATAAAAAAAGAAACGCACAAAGTAATCAAATGTGGACGGCGATTGATTTTTGGAAATCATTGAATCACGACCAACGAATCAAAGTGTGGTGAGGCTCATTGAAGGACTAAACACACCAAGCGCGGGGCTTCAAATTCCAAATGTTCCATGCAACTCCACGCGCATATCCGTTCACAACAAGAGCGGCGCGGCGCCTTTGTTGTTTTCAATAATTTTTAGAATTTTCGATTTTTGTTTTATAAATCTTTATTATTGGTAAATAATATGAGAGCATATGTGAATCACGAATTCGAAATGTATGGACCACAATTGAAGTTACATTATTTTTAGGTTATGTTCGGCGGCGATGGACGAATTTTTTTGGCCGCTGGGTGTAGGACATAATTTCGCGACGGCGGATGCAACTTCATTCGATATAATTTCTTAAAATTACAATTTTTATATTAAAAATCCAAAATTTGTAATGTTTTTTATAAATAATTGGTATATAATTGTTTATACTATCGATTCTATATAATACATACATAAATTAAGGCATATTTAAATTCGCCGCTCGCCGTCGACGCTTGGTGTGTCTAGTCCTTTAATGCCTTCCCTCGGAACTATGAAAAACAAAGCAAGCTTATTTGACTGAAAGACAAAAATGCTATAGAAACGTCTAAATTTAATTTCATTCAAATTGATTTCATTACAACTGAATGATTCAACTGCAACCGTTATACCCTTGACAGACTAGGATTAGCTAAACGCGTTTAATCATTTTTTCGAGTTTAACTCTTAATGTGTCAACTTCGAGATTAACTAAACGAGTTTTGTTTTAGGTTTAATAACTAAACCGGTTTAGTGCACAAATCTCTCAATATTTTGAAGTTTATCGCATAAAAATGGGTTTAGCGAGATCGCCATCTAACAATGAAGGCTAAAATTTATAAATAGGACAGTGCCATTTAGTACTGTGATACAATGATAGATGCCGCTTCGAGTTCAAAAAATTTTTTTTTGGAATTCTTGAAAAAAAAACATAATAATTTGATAACACATAAATTAAATAACATTAATTATTTCTTTTTGATCACATCAATTATTTTATTATTATTATAGTTAGTGTTGTTTTTCTGACGAAAACAAAATTAAGCGATTTGCACAAATGCATATTGTGGTCTTCAGCTTACACATAATTCTACGTTTCACACATTCGTTTCTCGTAATCGAAATTTAGATACACAATTGTGTATACGGGTGGCGTAAAGGATATATCTCTTTTCCTGCGTGCCAGCACAATTGTGTGGGTAACGAAAACGAATCATGTCAAAATTTATTTTTGTATCTGTTTTGGTCCAAATTACACATTTGTGCATTCCTCTTATCGTAGAGTGCGTATTGTAATATACAGTATTGCACCATATTTGACTTCTAGTGCCGGAAAATATACCGTAGTATTGTGTTTGGAATTCACAATTTTTTAAATCTGTATTCAAATCTCGCTGGAATCTGCCAATCCTCGCGCAGAAAAAATATGGCGGATACACAGTGATGTATTAAATATATATTGTACTTATATATTCATTTATATTGTTTACATTTTTATGTTGTATTTGTATTTAAGTGGAATAGGAATTTTGGGATACAATTAAAACACAAAGTTTAGGCTTTATAAATTAAATTGCGTTTAATTAAAATATTTTTTTTTTATTTGTACCATAATAACATTTGTTTAATACCGATTCCGAACAAACATAGCGCTACCGTATTTTATTATTGAAACACGGTTTGCTAAACTTCATAGTGTGTCAACCTAATTGGATTTGTAGTAGATTAACTAAACTAGTTTAACTAAACGCGTTTAGCTAAATCCTAGTCTGTCAAGGGTATTAGATTCATTGTGCTTAATATTGAAATAACAACATTACGTTAATTTACGTAATGTTGTTGTTACAATTATAATTATTTAAATTTAATTCTCATCCGAGTTTTCAAAATCCAGAAGCAGCTTGTGTCTTCTATGGCACATTTATTACATCACTAAATAGAGCTGGATCTGATTTGGGAAAGGATGAATCTCTTTTGGTAAAAAGTGAATTTTATTTGCAAATTGATGAACATGATTTGTAAAAGGTTGAATATTTCCAACCTGCTTCGATGGTATTTTTCCCCAATCAATAATTATTCTATTTAAGTGGATCATTGAATAGGCAAATATGGATTTGGTGCTAGTGAAACTGCTATCTGCACTCTTCCTCGCGCACAAATCGGCTGTCTCATTTCCTAGAACCCAGAATACCTGGGAGTCCTTTGCCTATTTCTTTTAAAAACCAATGTTACCTATATATCCGTCTAGGAAACCGGACCGGCTGTGGTTAAACCTCTATTGCGCGAATTTCTGCCTGAAATGCAGAGGGCGGAGTGTAAAGCTAGGCCCGATGAGCTAGGCTCCAGTCCTAGTTGTTTTAATCAACCACTGTAGGGTATAACGTTCTCAAATTCGTCCCGTTTTGGAATCCCGATAAAGTCTCTGATGTCGTTTTTATCATAAAGTTCGATAATTGGATCATTTCATTGACCAGGGTTAATCATCCTAGTCTATGGTGTTTTATTTGATTTAGTATTTTTAGCTTGATGGCTCTAGAACCGCCTATGTCTTTGATATATAACTGTAATGGTGTGAGCCCTAAAAGCCTCTCGAGAGCAGTAGTTGGACAGGTTTCATAGCTCCGGTTGCACCGAATTTTATTTAATTTTTAAGCATTTTTGTTAAAAAAAATGCTATATGGTTTCGGTTTGCCGTCTGTCCGTCTGTGTGCACGATAACTTGAGAACGAATGAAGATATCAACTTAATTTCTTCACTAAAAGTTCAAGCAATTCTTGGGAATGATCCCTATTGATTTGGACATTTTTGTGTTTAGGGTGTTCAGAGGTAAGTAGGGTCTTGTTAACCCCCCTCCTTAAAATTGTTAGATTTTTTTTTCATTTTCTATTCTATTTTGGTTTCATAGAGCATGTGAATGTGGAATCAAAATATATCTCGTTTGGATGTGGTTTTGTGTGGGTGGTGTGGTTATGGGGGTGGTAGGAGTGGTGGTATGGGAGGTGGAGGGGGTGGGATGAGGCGTTTTGGGTTTGGTGTGGGAATTTGGGATTTGGTGCATGAGGGTTTGTGTGGGTGGTTTGTGTGTGTGTGGAAGTGGGTATGGAGGTGTTAAAGGGTGATAATATAGGTAGTGCGTTATAGGGTGGTGCGGGTGAGATAGGTTTTGGGGGTTTTGGATGGTGGGTGAGGGTGGTAATAATGTTTAGGTGTGGTGGTTTGTGATTTTTTTTTTGGAAAAACTATTTTCTTTTATTTTATAGGCAACAAAAATGCTTATAGGGTTCGGCTCCGAACCTTTCCCGTCTTTTTGTTTGTATTTTGGCCTTATAATCATGGTTAGATATAGCCATTGTGTCATTGTCGACAGATGAAGTTCAAGCTTTACGTGACAAGCATGCTTCCACCTTATCAAGTTTTTGGCAAATCTCCTACTAGTTTTTGCTGATGCTTAACGTACAGTTATATCTAGTGATACAAGTCCGGTAGGCTGTGTCCAGTCGTTTGTTCGCTGGGCCCAGATTTGCGATTGTTTTGATGTCGGTTTGAATAGCGGTTAAATTATATTGAAGTCCGCAGGTGTAGACCCATCACTAGATGTGTTTAGGGGATCTCACTAACATTTCTACTCTTTCAAGTATTTCATTCAGTGGCTGCTTTGCTTCCCAGGCTGAACAGTATGATAAACTTTAATTTTTGATGATGAACTTTACAATGATTCATAGAGCGCAGCACGATCGCAGATAGGGGATCGTCTTCATTGGTCTCTCATCTCCCTTTTTATGGATTGACTGACATATTTTGTATGCTATGTTAAGCTTTAAGTTTCTGTACTGAACCAATCACTATCTGCTTATTTAGTAGTGGTACTGGGCACTGTTTTGTATGTTTTGATAGAGACTGTTTGGGCCTCGATTTTTTTTTATTTGACCATTTCGAAGGGAAAACCCGACTTCTACCCAGTTGTCATTTATTTAGACAACTCGGTTCTGGATTCTATTTTGGCATTATCGCATATTGACAGGTATCTGATCCGTAGTTCTAAGGCTAGACCACCTAGACTGGGCCACCTCGAGAGTTGGCCTTCACGTTCGTTGACGTCCACAACAAGGCATCTAGGAAGGTAATATTGGTTAGTTTTGTCAACCACACCTGTTTCTTTCAAACTTTTAACAGTGAGACAAATTTTATCAGTACTTTCTTAAATCACTTCTTCTTAATCACCACCACAAAGCCCTTATACAATAATACGAATTTTCCAAATCACTCGTACTTTAGTGTCCATAAAAAATTCGTTTTACCCCAAATGAAACCAAAAATAATTTTTGTAATCAATTTATGGGTGTATTATATGTTTACATCCGAAGGTCCTTGGAGCACAATATTAACAATATATACGACTCTAATTATGATCCCGAAAATTGAACTATAAAACTCTTTAATTGTGGCAATGGCAACAACAAGAAATTTATTAGAAAGGATGTCCATAATCAAAATGTATAACAACTCTAATTAAAGTTGATGACATTTTTTTATGTGTGTGTGGGTGTGTGTGTGTTTATGTGTGTGGTATACTTTTTTGCTTCTGGATTGACGACCGATTTCATTTTAATCGCGGATATAAAGAAGACTTGGGTTACTAATCGCATCGTATACAGAGTAGATTCAGATGCTGTGGACTTAGTTAGAATTCTAATTATTGTTCAAACATTCTAGGAAATCTAAGTTTTTGTGTTGTACCGAGCATATATAGAAATATAATTTTGTGTGTGTGTGTTTGTGTCGAAAGCTTAGCTATATAACTTTCTGCAGATAAAATTTAATTAAAATGGTTTTCATCTTGAGAGTGAAGAGAAAATTCAAGACATACCATATATTTGAAATGTGTGGTTTGTTGTGCTCTATGTGGATATGATGATGGCAAATCTTATTTATCCGACATATTCGTTCTCGTATATGTGTACAAGAAAATTTCTTCCTTTTTAGATTTTTTATTTCATTTTTTTTTTTGTTTTCGTCTTCGATTAAGATATTTATCGAACATAACTGATATCCATGTACATAAAGCTATGTACGAGTATGAGTACAATATTCAGCCAGAACGGAACAAAATGAACATTTTTGGAAATAATAACAATAAAAGAAAAAAAAACTTTCATAAAACCAGCACCAAGAACAAGAAGAAAAATGAAAATTGATTGTTTGGAAAATAATAACGAATACTCGTACATACATATATACGAAACCCCTAGAGTACACATATTTTCTGGGTATTGTCCCTTCTTATCGTCTAAAGATTTATGGTTAAGTGGGTATGTTTTTGTGTGTGTGTCATTTCTTTCTTCGTATATACATATTTTTGTTAAACACATCCGGAGACTTAATGGATTGAATTAGAATGGGTCTCTTCTATAGGTTCAGTCTCGTGTTTAGTATATTTCGTATAAAATTGCACTGCTGTGATTCACCGAATCGATTATAAAATTAGAAAATTTGTAAAATGTGGTAATTGAGGCCAACGCAAGTTTTACATTTTCATTGGATTACGATGGACAAACTTCGAAGAATTCGCAAGCCAGCTAGAATTTGAGAATTCAAATCAGCTCTTTTACTAGATGTTGATGGATGTCATAATCGGATAATTCATTGATTTGTTTGTACACTTTTTCTATAGAGGCAGGAGCTAATTTTACATTCAGAAAGGTATGTTCTTTATGTACTCAGCTGTTGGCCAGGTTATAGCCTCTGTTATAATTTGGCAACATTAGTTCTGCCGATATACACAGGTTTAGCTCATTGTTGATATGTCTGCAATAATCAAAATAATCAAACTCTTTCCAAAAACCATTGTTGCGCCGTATTGTCTACACTGCGTAAATAATTACTATTCTACACGTGTAGACAATGTATGTAGAAAATTAACAAAATGGCGTCGACAATGTAGAGAATGCAGACAATATCGAAAAATTATTATTTCTGTTAGCAATACATATTATGATATGGTAATGAAATACATTTATGTTCATATGACATTTTGGGTTATTCTGGATTGATAGCCAGATAGTATTCTTACATCAAGGTGAGGTTATCAAGACGATGGAAGTTTGGTTTCGAACTAATGAAAACATTGAACTTTTTGTATTAAAAAAATCGGTCGTCTCATCAGACTGCAGTGACCAAACTACAAAAATATTGAAAATACTTTGAACTAATCAAAGTATAATCGCAATGCCTTAGCGAATTTTAATGATTCGCTACGCAATTGCCAACCCCTTGGTAACCTCGAATTTTATTGAATCAAATTCGCTAAGGCATTGTGATTATAGTTTGATTAGTTCAAAGTATTTTCAATATTTTTGTAGTTTGGTCACTGCAGTCTGATGAGACGACCGAATTTTTTAATACAAAAAATTCAATGTTTTCATTAGTTCGAAACCAAACTTCCATCGTCTTGATAACCTCACCTTAATTTATGTTTATGTTACGATTAAAGTGCGTAATCGTTAAATGAACCAAGTTAAAAAATTTTAAAATCGTTTACAAGATAAAAATTGGTTTTAAATAGGTTCTATGTTTCGTGTATTCCATGGTAATTTGCCATACACTACTGAACAATTCATAACAGATTTGACAACATCTATAACAGCATAACTGCTATAACCTAACAATTTTTGAGCGTCCTGAAAAAAATGTTGTGAGCAATAATGACCATACGTGTAATTAATGACCATACGAGTACAAGTTCCTCGGGTTCATAATTCTAATAAATCCCAAAATATGACCGGATTTCCGAGGTGTTTTTCTTCTGCTAGCATCGTTCGTTTCCATGTTAGAGATGGTCGTCCGATTTTCCTTCTCTCTCATGGGTTCCATTTCAGAAGATCTGCTTATAATTTGTTATACGACTTTCTCAATGTGGGCCAATCTTTCATCTCAAGGAGGTCAATATTTGTTATTTTGTTGCTCCTCAGTATTCTTTTAAAAAATTTATTTACAAATACCTGTAGCATATTGTTGATCGTATGTGTACGCTTCCAGAATACGCAACTGTACAGCAACACTGATTTCACATACGAATTAAACATTCTTAGTTTGGTGTTTGCGTGATAGGCTAGATGTGTTCCAGATTTTGTTGATTTTTTTCGCTAAAGTACACAACCAACTTGTACGATTTCATTGGTGTGTTTAGCCATCTGGGGGCTATTTTGAAATAATCCGATATCGAAAAATTTGATCCGCCGCGAATTTTCCTATTATGAAATTGTTTGGTCAAATTTGTCAAATATGAGCATGAAGCTAGCAATAATGCTCCAGTTGTCTTAGTCCTAATAAATTCAAAATAATTAATTTAATTATAATGTTCATTTAACCCTTTGCACTCGTATGTCACACTGGAAGTGACAATACTAATTTACTCTAAAACTCGTATATCAGTCTGTAAACCAAAAAAAATGCCAATCTGTAAAAGATCACAAAAATTTAAACATTTTACTATAATAGTAATAAATGGAATAAATATAATACGTTCAATTATACCACTGTAAATTATTTTAATTCACTTAGTTAAAAATAATTCAAGTACCCAACCACATTGACAATAAATCGAGTGCAAAGGGTTAGATATGAAAATTTTTTATTTAATTATATTATACTTACATTTTAAATATTGTTTAATTTATTTTTTTTTTTTAGTTTTTTATATTTTATAAAAATAATATATTGATTTAAATAGTTGAAGAAACAACCGGTGTGAAGTTTTTAACATTTATCAAAAGTGTAGCTACACAAATTAACAAATAACAAAAGTGTAGTTACACAAAAAAATAAAAAGTGTAGCTATACATACAAAAAATACGGCAGGGTTGATTTTTCAATTTTTTTTATTAAAAACCAATTTTTACAAATAAATAAAAACGATTACACAAATAAACGAAACTCGGGGAATTTTTTTTTATCGAATTTACAAGACAATAAACATATGAAAAGTGTACGCACAGTCTTGTAGATGTTCGATGGCCATTAACACATAATTCTAGAGATGACTACGCAAATCTGGTTACACCGGCATTTTGGGGATACTTTTGTGAATTTTTAATGATATGCGGTACACTGATGCGGCCCTCGGGGAATTTTTCATCGAATTTACAAGAAAATAAAAATATGAAAAGTGTACGTACAGTCTTGAACATGTTCGATGGCCATTAACACATAATTCTAGAGATGACTACGCAAATCTGGTTATACCGGCATTTTTGGGATACTTTTGTGAATTTTTAATAATATGCGGTACACTGATGCGGCCCTCTGGGATTTTTTCATCGAATTTACTAGAAAATAAAAATATGAAAAGTGTACGTACAGTCTTGAACATGTTCGATGGCCATTAACACATAATTCTAGAGATGACTACGCAAATCTGGTTATACCGGCACTTTGGGGATACTTTTGTGAATTTTTAATGATTTGCGGTACACTGATGCGGCCCTCGGGGAATTTTTCATCGAATTTACAAGAAAATAAAAATATGAAAAGTGTACGTACAGCCTTGAACATGTTCGATGGCCATTAACACATAATTCTATAGATGACTACGCAAATCTGGTTGTACCGGCATTTTGGGGATACTTTTGTGAATTTTTAATGATATGCGGTACACTGATGCGGCCCTTGGGGAATTTTTCATCGAATTTACAAGAAAATAAAAATATGAAAAGTGTACGTACAGTCTTGAACATGTTCGATGGCCATTAACACATAATTCTAGAGACGACTACGCAAATCTGGTTATACCGGCATTTTGGGGATACTTTTGTGAATTTTTAATGATATGGGATACAACGATGCGGCCCTCGTGGAATTTTTCATCGAATTTACAAGAAAATAAAAATATGAAAAGTGTACGTACAGTCTTGAACATGTTCGATGGCCATTAACACATAATTCTAGAGATGACTACGCAAATCTGGTTATACCGGCATTTTGGGGATACTTTTGTGAATTTTTAATGATATGCGGTACACTGATGCGGCCCTCGGGGAATTTTTCATCGAATTTACAAAAAATAAAAATATGAAAAGTGTACGCACAGTGTTGTACATGTTCGATGGCCATTAACACATAATTCTAGAGATGACTACGCAAATCTGGTTATACCGGCATTTTGGGGATACGTTTGTGAATTTTTAATGATATGGGATACATCGATGCGGCCCTCGGGGAATTTTTCATCGAATATTTCGATGGCCATTAACACATAATTCTAGAGATGACTACGCAAATCTTGTTATACCGGCATTTTGGGGATACTTTTGTGAATTTTTAATGATATGCGGTACACTGATGCGGCCCTCGGGGAATTTTTCATCGAATTTACAAGAAAATAAAAATATGAAAAGTATACGTACAGTCTTGTAGATGTTCGATGGCCATTAACACATAATTTTAGAGATGACTACGCAAATCTAGTTATACCGGCATTTTGGGGATACTTTTGTGAATTTTTAATGATATGCGGTACATTGATGCGGCCCTCGGGGAATTTTTCATCAAATTTACAAGACAATAAAAATATGAAAAGTGTATGCACAGTCTTGTAGATGTTCGATGGCCATTAACACATAATTTTAGAGATGACTACGCAAATCTAGTTATACCGGCATTTTGGGGATACTTTTGTGAATTTTTAATGATATGCGGTACTGAAAAATTCCCCGAGGGCCGCATCAGTGTACCGCATATCATTAAAAATTCACAAAAGTATCCCCAAAATGCCGGTATATCCAGATTTGCGTAGTCATCTATAGAATTATGTGTTAATGGCCATCGAACATGTTCAAGACTGTACGTACACTTTTCATATTTTTATTTTCTTGTAAATTCGATGAAAAATTCCCCGAGGGCCGCATCAGTGTACCGCATATCATTAAAAATTCACAAAAGTATCCCCAAAATGCCGGTACAACCAGATTTGCGTAGTCATCTATAGAATTATGTGTTAATGGCCATCGAACATGTTCAAGGCTGTACGTACACTTTTCATATTTTTATTTTCTAGTAAATTCGATGAAAAATTCCCCGAGGGCCGCATCAGTGTACCGCATATCATTAAAAATTCACAAAAGTATCCCCAAAGTGCCGGTATAACCAGATTTGCGTAGTCATCTCTAGAATTATGTGTTAATGGCCATCGAACATGTTCAAGACTGTACGTACACTTTTCATATTTTTATTTTCTTGTAAATTCGATGAAAAAATCCCAGAGGGCCGCATCAGTGTACCGCATATTATTAAAAATTCACAAAAGTATCCCAAAAATGCCGGTATAACCAGATTTGCGTAGTCATCTCTAGAATTATGTGTTAATGGCCATCGAACATGTTCAAGACTGTACGTACACTTTTCATATTTTTATTTTCTTGTAAATTCGATGAAAAATTCCCCGAGGGCCGCATCAGTGTACCGCATATCATTAAAAATTCACAAAAGTATCCCCAAATGCCGGTGTAACCAGATTTGCGTAGTCATCTCTAGAATTATGTGTTAATGGCCATCGAACATCTACAAGACTGTGCGTACACTTTTCATATTTTTATTTTCTTGTAAATTCGATAAAAAAAAATTCCCCGCGTGTGGTTTATTTGTGTAATCGTTTTTATTTATTTGTAAAAATTGGTTTTTAATAAAAAAAATTGAAAAATCAACCCTGCCGTATTTTTTGTATGTATAGCTACACTTTTTATTTTTTTTGTGTAACTACACTTTTGTTATTTGTTAATTTGTGTAGCTACACTTTTGATAAAAGTTAAAAACTTCACACCGGTGAAGAAACACACATTCGATAACAAAAAGTGAAATTCGCGGTCGGATTTTGACATTCGATTTTCGGAAAATACGATTTCGTTTTTTATTTTTAGTTTCATAATAGCGGATTTTTCGATATCGGATTTTCATAATAGCAAAATCCGCTTTCGGATCCGATATCGAATTTTCATAATATCCCCTGGTGTTCCTGATATTTATTTTGAGGGCAAATTCTTTTGCTAGATCTAAGTAGGTGCAGTGGTGAGTTCCATTCATTAGACTGCTCAATGAAGATGCGTTTTGTTTTAAACGCATATAAAATTGGTGTGATATGCGACCCTGGTCGGAAGCCAGCTTGTTCCTTTCTTAATTTCGGATTGACTGTCGGTGAAATTCTATAGAGGATGACCATTGCTAATAACTTTATGGTTATGTTAGAATAGATATATATCGTGCCAATTTATACATTCGCTTAGGTCACCTTTCTGATTGATGTAGTACGCGCCTGTTTTAATCCAGGGGGTTTGCGTCTGAATTCTTGGTACTCTGACCCGAGTGTATTCATAGCTGTTTCGGTATAGATTTGTTAGATTTGTTTCCACTATTGCTCTGCACTAATGGCTGCTTCTTGATTGGCTTCGCAGAATGTATTTCTTGCACCTCTTAATCTGTAGATGTTTAGTTTTTTCCGACTTTGATGCTTTTTACAGTTTTAATTTTGAATTATGAATTTTTTTCAGGTGGTGGCGGAAAATAAGAGATTACGCTACTCGCCGCAAGTGGCAGCACTATCACTAAAGATAATTAATTTTGTTATATAATTACCAGCGGATTTTTTTTATTCATTATGTATACATTTTTTCACTAAATGAAACATCTCAGCGGAATAAAATATTAAAAGTGATCCTTAAACTGGCAAATTGATTGATCTCCGAAGTAAAGGAACTCGGTATATGAAATGTTGAAATTTAACAATATTCCGCCTTTCCGGCATTTCTTCCACTAGAAACCAATACTTTCGATTGTTTTCTAATAGCTTAGGTCATACTGATACTATATGGAAAATTCATGGACTAGAATTTTCACTAGAATTTTATGATTTTTTGCGGCCATATAAGATATTTTCAGTTTCTGGCCAATATCTCAAAAACTTCCACAATTAACCAATACTTTCGGTTGTTTTTCTAATAGCTTATTTCATTGGCCAAAAACTGAAAATATCTTATATGGCCACAGAAAATCAAAAAATTTTTGTGAAAATTCTAGTCCATGAATTTTCAACAAATTTCCCATATTGTCTCAGTATGACCTAAGCTATTAGAAAAACAGCCAAAAGCATTGGTTACTAGTGGAAGAAATGCCGGAAAAGCGGACTATTGTTAAATTTCAACATTTCATATACCGAGTTCTTTTACTTCGGAGATCAATCAATTTGCCAGTTTAAGGATCACTTTTAATATTTTATTCCGCTGAGATGTTTCATTTAGTGAAAAAATATATACATAATGAATAACAAATTTCCGCTGGTAATTATATAACAAAATCAATTCTCTTTAGTGATAGTGCTACCACTTGCGGCGAGTAGCGTAATCTCTTATTTTCTTCTGTCAAAATTCCGCTATCTTATACAGCATGTCTATATTGCTTGTTTATCCATATGGTTTTATCAAGTTGATTTTGTCAGTTCCAATTTTTGCATTGAAATCTGTCCTTCTTGTATTATTTTGATCATTTTCTTGTGTGTCCCTTCTATTGTGGCTTGTAGGTTCATAGAACTCATCCATGGTGGTTTCATCTACGTCTTTTGTTGGTTCGTATCGTATGTATTAAGGGTTGTATTTGTATTTTTGAATGGAATCCTGTTGCGATGATAGGATTATTTTGCAGATTTCAATTCCCTTAATGCGCGTTCTTTGCATTAGTTAATATGTGTGCCCACGTCTAATTCATCGCGTACAGAGAATATATTAAGAAATATCGCTTGCCTTTATTTCTCCACTGTTTTATCAGTGGCTGTGGCCGAGAATTCCGTTTCTGATTTTCTCTAATTGTTGCTAAGCTTTCACGTTTCTGTTAGAGTTTTGATGTTTCATTTTCCGATTCGTGTCCGTGTATGATAACCGAGTGTCGAATTGAATTATTGATCCTTTGAATCCTTGCCAGCTTCCAGGGCTTCTGCGTAAGGTATACTGGTCAACCGGTGTGAAGTATTTAACGTTAATAAAAAGTGTAGCTAAGTGTAGACTCAAAATGTGTAGCTACACCAATTATTCACTTAATTCTTTAATAATAATTCAAAATAATTCAAAAAATCATCGGATCAGTTAAAACCACTAAACTACATACTTGGCAACCATTGTTCCGATGATTTTTTGAATTAAAATGCTTTTAACAATTTTTTTTTATAAAGTATATATATAAACTTATTTTTGTAGTACTTTAATTCTCAATATTTATTATTTATTTTTAAAACATAATTTTAATTAAACCACGTGGTTCGAATTCCAAACTGTTTTTTTTCTTTTTTATAATTTTTGATAATTTTGAGTCTACACTTTTCGTTAAAATGTGTGGCTACACTTTTTATTAACGTTAAATAATTCACACCGGTTACTGGTCCGGGGATGGGAGGAGGGCGAAGGTTTCTTTCTGTTTCATTATTCGCTTTTTTCTATTATGTTCCCAAGCGGTTACTCATAACCTTGTAATAATCCAAGCAATGGTTTCTTGACTTGTGTGGCGAAGTTGTTGTTATTTTACTTAACTCTGCCACTCGCTCCCAATTTCAAGAAAGATTACTCCAGTAAAAAAGGGCCAGGCAATGCAAACGTCGATTGATAACAAATGGTGAATATCGGGGACAAATGTAATCCTAAGCTAACCTGAGCAAAATGGACATCGCCTACATTAAAAAAACCACCACCTGTGGTTTAGTTTTGATCAAACTACAGCCAAAATCAGTAAATAATCAACAATGTTAATTTTTGTAGTAACCCCAACTACGTTGCTCAAAACCGGACGTTAAATTAGAAATGAAGTATTCGTTTCAAAATGTTCATGACAGACGGCATATTTG
This sequence comes from Nephrotoma flavescens, assembly GCA_932526605.1. Lineage (NCBI taxonomy): Eukaryota > Metazoa > Arthropoda > Insecta > Diptera > Tipulidae > Nephrotoma > Nephrotoma flavescens. The sequence goes on along the minus strand of OW052221.1, from coordinate 209,809,466 downwards.
GCGCACAGCGAAACCATAATCGAATTAGCTTCGTAAATCGCTTATGGTTGTACCAATATTGTAGATATCGATTGACCAAGATTTAATCTCAGCTATTTGTTTAATAAAATCTGAATTTTAACTGCCAAAATATAGATAAAACCCAATTTAAACTGGAAGACTAAAAGTTGATGACTTCATACAGCAAAACACAACCACAAAATATCCCATACCAGTTTTTTTCGTTTATTTGTTGTTCATGTAGAACAAGTATTTGGAAATAATGGGCGCTTTTAGAGCACCCAACAGTTGGGAACATGTTGAGTAAAATCGCGGCCAACGCTATGAAAATGTATAGAACTATGCAATTTTTAAATCAGATTGGTGGTGATTTTACTAATCATGATAGGGGACCTGAAAGCGTTCAATGTATTGTGTTTTGGCATTAGTAATTTTGTATATTTTAAGTTCGAAAAAATAATGAGCCATAATATTAGTTTAAAATATTAAGGGTAACTTATAATAGGCACCCCAGTGCCAGCCGTATGTTGCAGCTCCGATATGGCCCCATCTAAATTAATATGAAAATTGTCTATAACTTCCAAGCCCTTCCTGGGCTGAAAATAGCGATTGATGTTTTGAGATGGTACGTAATTAAGTGATTGCTGACCTAGTGGCCAGCACCGGCTGTATATTCAAATTTAAGGAAATGGCCAAGTTCCAAAATCTTAGGTTAAATAAAATAAATGTTTGTATCTCTTAAGAACTTTCAAGGCCGGAAATGGTTCTTTATATTTTGATTTTTTATGATAAGAGATAAGTTTCGTTCGCCAAGTGTGACATATCATCAACCACCTTAATTTATTGACGCAAAAACGATAGGACGAGTTGAATTCTTATCAAAACGATGGTTCAGCCTAAGATGGTTCACAATCTTCGACACTATCTTGTTTGCCCATTTTACCGAATGAAATAATCTCGACTCAAAAAAATTTCTATATTAAATTTGATTTTTGATCGATATCAAGCTTTGTTCCCTCCTCGGATCTAGGATTTATTTCCACATCAATTTTTGAAATCATGTTTTCCTCACAAAATACATTAATACACATTGACTCCGACATTGACATTGGCATTGGACTGACAAGTAATATTATTATAAGCCATTTTCAGCAAACGCGGCCGCTATTTTGAGGGTCATATCGTTTACTACTTCGGTCATTTGACGTATTTCCATTCTACGTCCCCCATACTGTTAAGTTAGCCGAAAAACGTCGGTAATGCAGATTCGGCAGTACCAATTAAAATTTGTCAGCCGAAAAATGTTGATGCAGATTCAAAAAATATGGAATGGTCGACTGTATAAGTCGGTAAGGCAAATTCGTATAAATAGCCAGCAGAAAAATGTCGATAAAGTAGATAAATAATTTTGGTGTTAAAAAGTAAATAATTTTTGCAATCAAAAATGATTATTTTGATCCATTCCAACTCGTTGGAATATATCAAGCAAAACTACAAAAATTTCAGTTTAATTTTCAGGAGACTTTGAAAAGTAAAGTTGGATAAGAAAATTTGTTTGAATAGGTCGCGCACACAAAACTAGAAAATTTCTAAAAATTTACCGTATAAAGTGTCATAATTAGATTCAAATGAAGGGTCTTAATGACGCTCACACCTGGCAAAAATTCCATGTCAATTTTCTTGTTGGAGTCCGGGAAAACTTGGTTGATTATATCGTTTACACAAAATTTGAAAACTTCTAAAAATTGACCGTTTAAAGTGTCATGGCTGGAACTATATTCCAATGAAAGGTCTTAATGATGCTCACACCTGTATAAAACTTCAGGTCATTTTTCATGTGGGGAATCCGGAAAAATTCTGTTGAATACAACATATAAAATGGTTAAGAAATTCACAGAAATACCGAGCCTAATAACGTCGATAATGCAGATTAAATATAACCAAGTGTGGTATGTTGTACCGTCACTTCGAATCGAAATTCGAAAAAAATCGAATGGCGGTATATTGTATCATTTTCGAAAAGCAAAAATGATACAACTTTCACTTTTACGATTCGCCTTTTTTCGAATTTCGAATTTTTTCAATTCGAAGTGATGATACAACATACCGCCCCAAGATTAAATCACAGCCGAATAATGTCGATAGTGCAGATACAACTATTATGTCGGAAAATAATTTTCTTCATTACATATTATGATTTTGTTACTTACTCCCATACTCCCTACCTCCCTTACTCTGATATTCCTAACATGAAAATTGACCTTACATTTTTTCCAGGTGTAAGCATCTTTAAACCCTTTCATTTAAATCTATTTCCAGCCATGACACGGTCAATTTTTAGAACTTTTCAGATTTTGGGTGTTCGATGCATTCATTTAAGTTTCCCCACATGAAAATTGACCTGAATATTTTTAAATACTTACATAATTAAGGCACTCCATTTAAATTTTTTTCCAAACATGTCACTTTAAATGCATTTTACGTCTCACAAAATACATCAATACACATTGACTCCGACATTGGCACTGGACTGACGAATATTATTTTTATAAGACATTTTCAGCAAACGCGGCCGCTAGTTCGAGGGTCATATTGTTTACTAGCCGACTCGCTCCGGCCGAAAAATGTCGATAATGCAGATAGGGCAGCAGCAATTAAAATTTGTCAACTGATTAATGTCGATGCAGATTAAAAAAAAATATGGAATGGTCCACTGGTTAAGTCGGTAAGGCAAATTCATATAAATAGTCAGCAGAAAAATATCGCTAAAGTAGATAAATAATTTTGGTGTTCAAAAGTAAATAATGTTTGCAATCAAAAATGATTATTTTGATCTATTCCAACCATTCCAACTCGTTGAAATATATCAAGCAAAACTTCAAAAATTTCAGTTAAATTTTCAAGTGAAGAGTACAGGAAAATTTGTTTGAATAGATCGCGCACACAAAACTAGACAATTTCTAAAAATTAACCGTTTAAAGTGTCATTGCTGGAACTATATTCAAGTAGAAGGTCTTAATGATGCTCACAAGTGTATACAACTTCAGGTCCATTTTCATGTGAGGAATCCGAAAAAACTCTGTTGAATACAACATATAAAATGGTTAAGAAATCCACTGAAATACTCAGCCGAATACTGTCGATAATGCAGATTAAACAACAGTCGAATGATGCCGATAATGCAGATCTAAATATTTTGTCGGAATATAATTTTTTTCATTACATATTATGATTTTGTTACTTACTCCCATACTCCCTACCTCCCTTACTCTGATACTCCCAACATGAAAATTGACCTGACATTTTTTCCAGGTGTGAGCATCTTTAAACCCTTTCATTTAAATCTATTTCCAGCCATGACACTTTCTGGTCAATTTTTAGAAAATTTCAGATTTTGAGTGTTCGATGCATTTCCCCAGACTTAATAAGGCACTCCATTTAAATTTTTTTCCCAAACATGCCAATTTAGATGTATTTTACATCTCACCTCACCTGGATTGGATCAGCACTTACATATATTTGGCTTGTTCTATTAGTTTTAATTGTTTCGTTTAAATTTTTATAGTTTAAGTTGAGTTTATAAAATAGCAAAATCATAATTTATAATAATAAAAATTATTTTCTGACATAAAATTTGTTTCTGCATTATCGACAGTATTCGGTTGTCATTTAATATTGGTTATATTTAATCTGCATTATTCGGCTGGGTATTTCTGGGTAATTATTAGAAGACAGGTCACTATAGATGCATTTCACGTCTTACCTCCTCAAACATCTAATACGGCACATAAGACTATTTGGTTTGGTATATTAATTTTAATTGTTTCGAATGGAAATTCCTTATTTTAAATTTTTAGTTGGTATTTAGGAAGAGCAAAATCAAAATTTCTACTATAAATAATTATTTCCGTCAATTTGTATCTGCATTATCGACATTTGTCGGCCGGGTTTTTCGATGCACATATTATCGACAAAAATCGGGTTAAATCGGCTAAAATCGGCTGTCGTTTTCGTTTGATTAGTTTGCATCTGCATTATCGACGTTTTTCTTCTGGGGTCGGCTAACTTTAATGGAGTGCCTCTTTCTATAATTTCTGTTAACAATAATTACGGAATACGATTATGTTACCTCTTGGTGATCTTGTTATCCGAAAATAATAACTGGATGCACAGCTATGACAAATAGGCGTTGACAATGCGGGTGTTATTTGTTGCACAATTAAGGAAAAATTTTAATTGGTAATTCCAAAAACTGCCCTACTGGTACAAGGACGGACGTTTTGAAGGAGTCGGCACACTTTGTTTTTAACCCAACTTATCTCGGAGTCTACTAGAAGTGCTGGTTTATTTTCCACATAGCGAAGCGAGAAATTTTGGGTAGGGTTGCCAAGTATCATCAGTTTTTTAGTTCATGGCGTTTGCAATAGACAGACCAACGTTACAGTTGATAATTATTATGGCTATCAATAGAGAAATTACTTCACGTGATACCAAAATATACAATCAAATAAGGTCATTTTATAGCGACATAAGGTCATTTTATAGCGACTCTTATCACACTTGACCAAGGTAAACTAAAGGTAGTTATATGCTATATTCCGATTCAGGTCAAATAACTTTGGATTGCCATCTGTCGGTCGGTAGTTAAATTACAATTTAGCTTGGAATATTCATAGATAGTCTAATTTTGTAATCGAGTTCACAATACAGTAATCTAGCCGGATTTAATTAAAGGCAGCGTTGGCTATACTTAGGCCGGTCCATTCCATTCCAGCTAAAACAAGTAAAAGGTGAAAGCCATGGGAAGTCATTTGAACTGTATGGTTTATTGCAAAATAAGTATACTGCATTCGTGGTTATCTAGATGGAATTTGATTTTAACCAGCCGCGAATTTTCGATAATTCCACAATAAATTTAAAGTTAAAGATTTTGTATATTTCCCCATTGTAAGGGTAAGCTTGAACTCGAATAAGGATTACGATGTTATCAGGTAAATCAAATAAAATAAAAATCAACGACTTGCTTATTTCGAAATAAGATGATTTTTTATTTCTATCTATCGAGGGTGATATATTTTCCCGCACTGCATGCATACCGAAGTGTCATAGTGATATTTTCCTTTCTCACTTGTATTTTTAGAATTCTCATACGTTTTTATGGATATGCAAATTTCCTCGGTTGCTCATTGTGCTTTGTCGCAAAACCATTATGCTACCTACTACTCATATATGGTAGTTATACAGCCATCATCCTTTTTTTTTTAGATAACTCGTGTAGTTTTAGATATGTAGATATATGGTAATTGGAAAATAATATACGGATGGTAAACAAGTTGGTTCGCCATGGGCTGCTTTTATATTAATGTTTTAATGTCTTAAGGGATGTAATCGTATTGAAAAGATGTGGGACTAAGAGTAATCAATACTGCAATAGTAGGTGTATAGGTAGGTTTAGGAATTTAAATAAATATTGATTCTATATTTTCAAATAGTGAATGCTATATCTCTACGGAAATTCCTAGCGTGATATTTTCCAGAAAATTGTATTTGGCTTGTGGCTTGTATCAAAATAAACTCATTAATCATTTGGTGCCGTATATACAAAAAAAAAAGAAAAATCACAAAGCTTTGCAAAGTTGAAAATGTAAATGCAAATTTAATCAATTTGCATTTTGTATATGGATTAGATTGTCGCCCAGACATTTGTTGGTTTTTTTTTGCCTTTTTTTCTAATGCTGCTCAAAACATTTGTGCATAGTTGAATGAACTTAAATATCGCAATTGATTGCATTAAATTAAACTGCAAGGCGGCCGAATTAAATTGCAAAATGTTACTAAGAGAAAAATAAGTGATAAAAGGGACAAAAGATGCAACATAATTCCGCGAAATATAAACGGGAGTCAATCTAGAACATCAAAGTTTATAAGGCTTGCTGTGAAGTTTGCAAAAAATAAATAAATGTAATGAGGATGAGAGCGTAGAGATAAAAGACGTAAACAATGTGCTAAAATGTAACGACTCAGTGTACCGGAATCAGATATATTTTAAAAATTAAAATAGAATATAAAGAAAAAATTGTTTATAACTGGTTTATGAAATTCTGGCATATTTCTCCGATTTAGCAGTTTCCTCTCAGAAAGTTATACGAAAAAAATCTAACGGATTATAGTGGAAAATAATATTTTGTTTTTAAATAAAGATAGCACGACAATTCACTGAAAAACCACTCACCGAAAATGATAATTAACACCGAAAAGGACAATTCACTGTAAACGATAATTCAACGAAAGCGGCAATTTACTGAAGACGAGATTTCACCCAAAATGACAATTCACCGAAAACGATAATTCAAAAAAAAAAAAAATTACCAAAAACGACAATTTATCGAAAACAACAATTTATCGAAAAAACATTTCATTGAAAATGACAATTCACCGAAAACGATATTGCACTGAAAAGGAACATTCACAATTCATTGGAAACGGCAACTAAGCGAAAATATCTCATCTGAGTAGTTACTGAGGCGTTGTATTCCGTATCGTATTTTGGAAAAAATGGATTTTTATAAAGAAACTAAAATTGGTTCTGCAGGAGTAAAAAATAAGACGATCAATATGACATCCGTGAAGCTAGCCCGAATTTTCAGCCCGAAATTTTAATTTTTTACTTCTGTCATGACACAAAATATATACAAATGTTAACTATAAAGCAAATTTGTGTCTCACTCAATTTATGATATGATATGATAGAGACGTACAGGCCAACCATAATGGTGATCCTAGGTATGTATAGCACATTCCTGGAATATGCGTGATACAGTATTAAAAACCTGCATCTTACCATATTCCAAAATTATGCGGGCCCAGGCCCTGCCTGCATCCTCGACATGAATGGTTTATCGGGATAGGATGTTAATCACAGAAATAACCAGGGCGATAACCGCAGCAAAGTTATTATCTAACTACATTAATAAGTTAGTTAAGTTAGTCATAATAAAAATCACACCTTGGAAGAGAATTTGATAGTTTATTAGTTTGTGTTAATTGGGAAATGGTATAGGAACTTCTAACTTTCATCATACGTATTTATCGTCATCAGTCATACATAGTACGACTGGAATAATTACTTCCATTGGCATCTAGGGGTCGTCTCATCTTATGCTGTTTTTATATGTTCGCCTAAAAACTAACCCAACACCATTTAACCCGAGAGATACTTGTTCCTAAAAACCCGACAGCATGTATTTATACATATGATGACCTAAAAAACTTATTTTTAGTCCACGTGGTCAAATATTAATTATATTTTAATATAATCTCGTAAGTGTGTCATATAGCTACCTAAAATATTCATTTATTCACCTAATTTGGAACAGAATAGTCTGGTACCAACATCTACTCAAACTTAGTAAAATTATAATATAAATTCATTTGGAAAGGCCACCGTGAACAACATTCTATTACAGGAGGTATTTGGTTAGCTTATCTGAATTGGAAAAATCATAAAGTTAAATAAATATGAAGTTAATAAGCTAAAACAAATATCTCATAGTTCCAAAAGTTGAAAACACTAACCTTTCAATGATAAGGCTTCAATATAATATATAACATAATAACATGTATAACATAAATGTTTATCCGATGGTCTGCAGATCCAAATCTTTAAGTCACGATTTCTAATAACTTGAAAGCGTTCAACAACACCATCAGATTTCTAAACTCTTTTTCTTTTTATTATTATTTTCTTAAACAAAATTATTCCAATGCACCTCCACTCATTCATTCCGCTGTTCCACACTGTGTAGATCTCCTTCCCCGTTTACCTATAAAACCTGATCCAATTGCGCATATTTTTTAACATTTTTTTTTTCGGGGAAGCTCCAGTAAAATATTTTGTGTTGTGTTTGTTAATTATCAACATATACCGATGTTAAGCAGCTTCGATAAACTACACCGCATACGACGCGAACTATGCGAAAACATTTCAAAAATAATTCATCCCAGATAACTACAACTACAAATACATAGAGATCCATATATGACAAGTGACAACCCACTCTGAAGCCGTATACATACGTCGGATAAAAATCCGGGATTTTTCTATCCCATCGTTTTAACCAATTACATCACGTAAATTATACAACAGACACGCCTCTTTTCATACAAAAGAGTTGAAAAAAATTGAAAAAAAATCTCGGATGTAAAAATCCCGGATTTCCATCCGACGTATGTATACGGCTTGAAGCAACAAGCAGTACTTCCAAGAAGCATAGTGTGGAACGGACGATTCACACGCAACAACAACATAAGTTTATATTATTTTCATCACCAGCCAGCTATGTACACGAAAATAAGCTGACTAGAAAAACGAGTAAATATATTGAAACAAATTGAAAACGAAAAGAGATAAACCTACATATAAACACTCGTATGGTTATCCCGTGTTTGTGAGTAAAACGTACGTACTACATGTACGTATAAAATACAAATTAATGCAATCAAAGTAGAACACAATATCGAGCGCAACATCAAAAATCGAGAAGAGAGAATGTTATTATCGATTGCTGTTTCATTCACAAATTCATTTACTCCCAAGCAAAACAAAACAAGTATATTTGTGATCGGTAAATTTCAAGAGAACGCAAAACAAAATAAAATAGAACAAACATACACCAACCACTCTCTCACTCCAACTTTATATAAAACCGCGTGTATGTTCAAACAAAATATATATTGGATATCCTTGTGTGTGCTATCTATTGTTTTGTTTATATACTATGTTCAAGTATATAAGCACTCACAAGGATAAATACAAATATAATATAATAAAATATAATAATATAAAAATTAATATTAAATCAAAAAACTTCTCTTTTGGATCCGTTAGTTTGACGTGAAATTTAGTTTATATACATAGCAATTTAGATCCAAAATGTGCAAGTATGTATTCATGCAATGGTATCAAAATATATACGAAATTAATAAATTAATTCAAAATATATACGAAATTATCAAATTAATTGTGGCTTCTTAATTTTGATAAAAATTATAAAAACAAATTTATTACTGCTGAAACACCAAAGCAAAAAAAAAAAAAATTAATAGGTCAATTTTCAAAACAAGAATCTAAAAATATTTTCAGTCGAATTATGTGAACTAATTCAGCTTGAGAAAAATTTTATCGGAAATAATTTGGAATATAGCTATTCTATTAAATCTAGCCTCATAAACGATTCACGAGCACTTGGCATATACCGCCGGATTCATTGAAGTTTTGACTACAAACTAAGAGATTTGCAGAAAAATTCTATCTGTATATGCCAAGTGCTCGTGAATCGCCTGTGAAGTGAGATTCAAACGACTATATGCCGTAAATTCTAGACAGATTTTTTGTGCAAATCTCTGTAGTCAAAACTTAAAACGACTATATTCATAAACAACAAATTAAAATTTCGGGCTGAAATTTTTTGCTAGCTTCATAGTGGTTAATCACGTAGTGCTAATTGTGTTTCGGCATTGAAATTTCCAGCTTAGGTTAGAGCTGTCTAGGTTTCCAAACAATTGAAGGGATAATTTAAAAATGCATGAAAGGTATATTTATATTTTCGGGCTGAATGCGTTAAATGCCATAACAGATTATCATCACACATTTTACTGTCGCGACAGTGATATTTTTTCGGGCTGGGATTTAAAAGTTTCTCGATAGTTATAGTTTAGTGTTGCTGTCAGACTTTTTGAACTGAATCTCAGGCTAGCTTCATATATATTAAGAGTTTAGCTGACTATAGACTGTATGTTTACTGTCGTGATAGTGACATTTTTTCGGATTAGGATAGTAAACTCTCACGATAGTGATATTTTAGTGTTGCCATAGCGTTTTTTTTTCGGTAGTAGAGTATCGGGCAATACATATCAATATATATATATACATATCAATATGCCGAATTGCAGATGTTCATACACCAATCATAAAGACGTTGTTGTGCGCTCTCAAGTTATCTTTAAAAACTATGGTGGAGTGTAGGTTTTCCTGAAATCGTTTCCGCCCTTTTTGAGACGACGGCTGGACAGATGGCTCATTTGGCCAATATGCAGAAGTTAACTTATCGGGTCAGATTTTCAGTGCCGACTTTGATTTTCAAGTTCCTTCAGAAATTCCTGGACTCGAAACTAAAGCTGTGCGCCTGACAGGCTCGGTTGCGTCATAGAATATAAATTCTTCTAACTTCTTCTACCCATTTATCTGTAATGAAAATACGTTTTCGGTCGTTGCTTTAAACCCGATATTCATGATAGACAACTTCATTAAATCTTACATTCACCAAAAACTTCTATTGAAATTCCATTTTAATCTTTAAATTGAGTTCCATAATTTCTGGTTGGCAAGTAAATGGCTCTTTCCACTAAAATTGGCTACTTAAAATAAACATCCCCTGAACTGGGACGGAACTAAACCATTTTTTAACACATCATGATCAAATTATTTGCGTAGTATAGTAATGTGGTTCCGGTAAGCTTATGACTCGATCTCAAAGAATTGCTTTGACCATCCAGTATGGCCTGTTCGAAAATTTTGCAACTAGAAGCTCTTTACCTGGTAATTTGATGCCCTTAAAATGACTTAAATTGAGAAATTTATCAATGCAGTCCAAATGGAAGCAAAGCTATCCAAATTGTAGCTTTGCTTCGTTTTATTATTCCACGCGAATTACAATAAAACACATTTTATTTGAGCTTGAATCTGGTATTCCTGCAATAATGTATGACACCAGGGACTTTTCATCAATTAAACTGTTCGCCATTTTTGTCATTTCAAAAATATATTCTAAATATGTTTCTTGGCTTTGTTTCTTCCTAGAAGATAATGTTCTGTCCATACTAGATAGTTGAGCTGCGAATTCATCCCGCAGTAACTTTTTCAGCATATCCCAGTCATTTATTTCTGGGGTTTGCGTCTACCGCCAGCTTTGCCGCACCTCGCAAAAGTTTACGCATATAAACATATTTCTGTATGTCACTCCATTTGAACGCGATCGCACTAGCTTCAAAAGCCGCTATCCATTTATCAACATCTTGGCCTGATTCGTCAAATGTCGTCAAATGTCACCATCGATTCCTCAACTTCGCGAAGTGGTAAGGTATTATACACAATCGATCCTTCTTGCCCATTACTGTTTGTAACTTCAGTAGTTCCAGAACTACTCTCTCCGTTTTTCCTCCCACTATCATAGTACTTTCTATGAAATTTATTAATCGTTCAACTAACTCTGACTTTTTTTTTAAATAAACCGGTAAATTATGTTTCTTCAAAACTGTTTGTATCTGTTTAATTGTCAGCAACTTTAAGGAATCATCCATTCAGAATAAATTCGTTTTTCGTTTTCACTTTGCCTTGTCTAATTTGTAGGTTAACGGTAAAACAAAACTGTTGCGGTCTTTTCGTGTGTAGATCAAGAAAGAACCGCAGCTTTGTTCGATCTATTTTGGAATACGCTTCTCCTGTTTGGTCACCCTCCTACCACTGTCATTCCGAGAGGGTTGAGAGTATCCAGAAACGGTTTACTTTGTTCGCGCTACCGCGTTTACCATCTATGTCTGCTGTGGATTATGTTCTTCCGCCTTAGCAGAATCGATGATATCTTTTGAAAGTGAAACGTCTAGACAATCGCCGTGACGAAGCTTCCGCACTATTTGTGCGTGATATCATCAGTTCCCGTGCCGATTGTATCGAGTTATTAGCACGTATCAACTAGTATGCTCACGAACGTCGGATGCGTCAACGTGATGGTGCTTGGTTCATCGACCGAGCGCTAACGAACTACGGTCTTTCTGATCCAATTCCGAGGGCATCGCGGGTATTTAACAAGGTCCACGAAGCTTTTGATTATCACTTGTCGAGAGATTCATTTAAGAAAACTTTATATAATCTTTTGTAGTCCAGCTTATGTGCCGTAATGTTTTACCAATTGTTTTGTCGTGCCGATTGTAATTACTGTAGACACCATTTATAAATAAATAAATAACTAATTTGCAATAACAAATTCATACAGAAAAAATAATTTTTGTTCCAATAATATGCGAAGCCTTTGAAATATATTCGGTAAATTATCGCTTTCGATGGATTATCATTTTCGGTGAATCGTCGTTTTCGGTGAATTATTTTTTCGAAGAATTGTCGATTGTATAAGTGAGTGAATTTTTTTTCGGTGAATTGAGGTTTTGTTGAATTGTCGTCAATAAATTCTCGTACATCAAGTCTTACAGAGTTTGTTAATACACTGCACCAAAAATTACCCAGATTTGAAGACTTGTATCTTGGTGAAATAACACCTTTCAAAAACATAATTTTACTTCTTATTGAATTAAATTTTGTCTTCTTTTTGATACTGGAATCGGTTTTATTTTTTTTTGTTTTTTTTCTTTACTTTTTTGTGTAAAAAAAATTGTCTAAAAGAAAATATGCTGCTGATTGAGACTGTAAACGAACTTGCTCGATATTTTATTTCCAAATCCAAATTAGCAATTGTAGATCATATGATATTTGATCATTTTTATAAATTTGACCGTAAATGACGAGTGATAATTTGACATGAAACCTTTATTTCACCAAAAATTCGGCATCTCTACATTCAATCCCTATTCGAAATAAAACTTCATACTTAAGCTTTTTTCATTAATCGGGATCCTTTCAAAATTTGATGTAGATTTGTGTACCGTAGATTTGTGACAATAGGTTCTACGGAAAGTCCGATAAGTTTAATTTTTCGCTTTCGAAATCAAGTGTGGTTTATCATGATTAGGTAGTTCAGGAACAAAACAAAACTCCAATTTAAATTCCAGGAAGGAAAATTAAATACAAAATTTACTTTTACGGTCTAGAGCCCTAACTATAATCATATAGTAATCTGAGAATTTTTATTGGATTTGTGCTAATGGTTGATTTGTTCGTAAACGTATTTGTTATGATTAGAATATTTTTGCCGGAATATCTAATCCCAGGAATCTCGTCAACTAGTCACTGCCAAAACCTGTTTTTCTTAAACTGATCTTGTTGCTATATATGGTTTGTATTAAACGATTTTCAATGTTGGCTTCAGTCAGTTCATGTGGTACCCATTTTCCTTCTTTTTGGATCATTTTCATGACATGTCATCGTTTGCTAATGGCTGCTTGAGTGACATTTCACTGTTCTACAAGTTCTTTTTCTGTTTGAGCTGAGTTTCCCTTCAATAATGCTTTCATGTCTTCATATTCGAATTTTTTTGGTTGATCAGAACGTTCTTTGTCCCTGACATCAAAATCACCACTTTTGAATAGTTTAAACCTCTTTTCGCAAGTCTGTTGAGTTGGTGCATATTCATCATAAGTTTCTTGAAAGAAACCAGCACCTTTTTTCTTTTGATTAAAGCAAAAAAGTATTGTTTCCTGCAAATGCTGTTTTGTTGGTACGAAATTCGACATGTTTCACGAATACATAATGACAAACTAAATTTTAATGTGGAATGTCCACACTTAAAAACGCCGTAGGCGTCATTCTAAAAGAATGTTTAGTACTAAAGCTACGACATCTCTTAGAAAATCCAAATTAAACTAAGTTATACAAAATTTGCTCTTCGCCTTTTAACGCAAAGTGGCTGACATCTGACGGAATATTTTGGAACTAGAGCGAAAGGTGATTGACTTCTCAAAAACTAATTTTAATGGAATATAAACTTTATAGATGACAATTATTCGACTGGATATTATGTAAAATGTTCAATTAGTTTACAATCAATGTAACAAATGATGAAATAATAATAAAATGGAACAAGGTGTTTTCTCGTATAAACAAATATTATCTTTCATTCGCATAGAAAGTGGCGCTAACTAGTCGGCGATTAAAAGGCCAATAGACTATTATAAGTGGAACTGACGGCAAAAAAATTAAATTTGTTTTGTATATTTTTGTATGTTAATTTTTATTTTTATTAAGTATGCTGTGCTAAAATTTCATGGAACAACCCACAATGAGCTCATTTTTAATGCACTAGATTTTTAATGCAACTGTAACAGTCGTCTTTTATTAAACACTTGTTTTTTATTTCGCAAAATTAGCTTTTTTGAATATTTTAATTAAAAAATTTGTTGAAAAAGTTTAAAAAATCATTCAATCGATTTCGACTTGTTAGGTCATCATTAGAAGTATCTACTGATTTGTAAAAGTGAAAATTTGTTATATATAGCAGAAAAAAGGAAAAAATAAACAAAAGAAGGAGGGACAAAAAATAAAAAGCAATAAAAATTAATCTATTGATCGTGCAGGTGGGCGATTAGTCATCGGCTGAGTAACAAAATTCAAGGTATATTGAAGTACATTTATTTACTCGACGTACTAGTCAAATTATAGAAAAGAGCGGGGTCTGTAATTGGTGAGAAACGAATTATTCTCTGTTCGTTAAGGATATTTTGGTTAAGAAATATTGATTTTCGAATTTCGTAAGATTCTAAGGTATCTAAACATCTGCCTTTAAGTTGTATATGTAATGTGTCTAAATTGTTCAAGCTATGGAAAGTTGATTGATTGCAACCAGATAAATGTTCTTTAGCTCTAACTCCAAAATTGATTCTGGGCGTCTTTTTATCCCTCCTTCTTTTGTTTATTTTTTGCTTTTTTCTGCTATATATAATAAATTTTCACTTTTACAAATCAGTAGATACTCCTGATGATGTCCTAACAAGTCGAAATCGATCGAGTGGTTTTTTAAACTTTTTAAACAAACTTTTTAATTAAAATATTCAAAAAAGCTAATTGTGCGAAATAAAAAACAAGTGTTTAATAAAATGTGTTTATTAAGTATTAGTGTGTTTCGCCAAGTGCCTACGGCAAATAGCGTAAAAGTGTTAAGAGTCGTCTATTTCTTAAAGGGTTACTGCGTAAAAAAAACGTGGCAGAATATAATTATGTACATTTGGAAGTTCTTGAATTAGGTCAAAAATATTTGATAAAACATAGTTATTTTTTAACCTAAATTACCAAATTCAGTAACAGGAACATTCGAAAGTTTAAGGTGGATTCAATGTTGAGTTCTTTTGTTGCTTCCTTCCTTCTGATTTTTTTGAAAACCAATTTCACAAGAAAAAAAACCCTTATTTTTAACAATGAAATTGGTTTAAAAAATTTCAGAAGGAAGGAAGTAACGAAAGAATGCAACACGGAATCCGCCTTTAAAGTTAAAGTATCAATTATGGATTATTCAGTGTTCCTTACATTTTTATTTCTCGGAAAACCAGAATGAATATACGTTGTTCTCGTGGATATTTTTAAACAAGCGACCATATTTTACTTTCTTTTCTTAGGCCAAACTTAAGGTAAATGTCAATTTTTCGGTAAATCCAATTATTGAATTAATGACTCTATGACAAACTGATCGAAAAATCTGTTCTAAAACCGGTTTGTGCCGTAGTAAACGATTAACCTTAAGTTTGACATCATTAAAATTTTTGACCTCGTGATTTTTACTATACACTATACTGCCGAATTTAAAAAAATAGTTTTCAAAATCTTTCCTGTGTGTCTGTGTATGGTGCCATGCACACTAAATTTCTTTATCCTTTTTATAATCCAGACGGTTTCTCTGAACGGAGTAAAACTTCATACTTAAGCTGTTTCATAAGGGGAGATCCCAGAGATTTTTAGGCAAAATCGGTCCCCCGGAACTCCGGAAGTGGCAGCTTCCATAGAAGGTGTTTCGTTTTTTGCAAATATTATGAAAAGTATATCGTCTATGAGAAAAATGACTGTGAACTAAAAGATTCTAAATTAAATATGCCACAATGTCGTCGACATGAGGTTTCCAAAATTAGCGGAAATTAGTGGAAGCCCAGACGGATTGATTGATTGGGATGAAACTTAACACTTAATCTTTTTCCATAAATTGGGAGATCCTAGTGATGTTTGCCCGAAATTAGCGGACCGAAAGTGTCAGCTTCCATAGAAGCGGTTTCGTTTGATGGAATTATTTTTAAGAGTATAAATGTTACTTATGAAAGGAACGATTAAAAACAAAAATGTTGAATTTAAATTTAATACACAATTAGTTCCGATTTTTAGAATTTTACCGGAAATGATAAGTTTTCATAAAAAAAATTATTTTACTAAAATTCTTTACTATTGTTACGGATGGCTCTCAGCCAACCCGCATTTTTCAACTAAGCACGCAGAGGCCTCTCTCACGGTGATGTTTTGCCGGCTAGACCTCAGGGTAATGGCATGGGTCGTGAGGAAAATAGAGGCTTGCGTGCTCCTGGCCTACACCGTGGAAGAGAAAAAATCAAAAGCAAATTAAAACAAAACTGAAATTCATAGACACTAAAATTCGTTGAACAAAACTTGAAAAACGTAATAAAATTAATGATAACCGGGTGTGTTCATCTGGTGGCGACCGGATCTCTCCGGAGTACTTGTCACTGTACTCAGTCTACTGAAAAGACCGCTCCGAATGATTCATCGACCCCGAAAGGCCGATGCCTAGCCACAACGAAGCAGCGTAAGAGGGTAGAGACTTCTCCTAAACAGACCAGGGCTCTCTTCACCCGGAGACCTTCAGCTAATCTCCCATAATTCACACTCTTACAGTTCGAAACTACCGGAGAGCCACGCGGTGACCGAGTGGTTTTTACAGACGTCCCGAATGAACAACACATACGCTGGACTCACCACTCCGACCCTGTGGATGTCCTGCCAAGGGGATGAAAGGGAGGAGCAAGCCCAACCTGTAAATATGGCACTGGCACGAAATGCAAATCCGTTCCGAACATACATATAATTTAGTAATTCATCTTATTCATTGAAGAAAACCAAAAAAATAAAGATAAAATAAAATAACCAGGTGAAATACCAAAAAAAAATGAAAAGCTAAAATTGAAACCGAATGCCAAGATACATCCGCCGTACGGAATTTTATTCAAAAATCAATACAAAACCAACAAAAAAATAAAAATGGTCGCGGAAACCAAAGATGAAATAAATCGAACACACAATATGGCCGCCGAACGTACAATGATTTTGAAAATGAAACCCAATGTGACACTGTGGCGCGCACGTAAAATCGAAATAATAAAATTTGGAAAAAAATTGAACAAAAAAATTAGAAAATAATTCCTACTGGAATGTTGGTCGTACTCCCGCCTATTTATCTAAACGACTGGCCACCCGTATATTATCCAGCGTTGGGCGTCTGCCTGCCTTAACCGTAGAAAAATTCCAAACATTTTTACAAATGGCCGGTTGGCCACCTGTATCATTGTGCGTTGGCTCGCCGAAAAATTCCAAAAAAAAATACAATCGGCCTCGGCTGGCTACCTGTATGTTGCGGTTTTCACCGATACGCACCAAAATGTGAGTAGCCGCGTGGCGGCCGGCCGCTGAATATACGGTACCGTTGAGAAATACTGCGCTCGGGATAACTTGCTGTGCTCGCAACAAAAAAGAAAATCTCGCACCACATCAAAAATATAGAAGTATATTTTTGATGTGTTTATGCGCGTGTCACTTGCATATTCTTTCTCACCCGCATCGGCTGCACGCACCAAAACAAGAAAACACAACAAAAATATTCCTCTATATCTCAGTCGCTCGTACACACGCATAGGGGTATACATTGGTCTCACCCTCAAAATCATTCAACGTTTACACAATAGGCAATATTAATTCCCAACCAATACAGACAGAGCATTAATGCCCCCAATGTAACACCAATGACACAACACAGATGGCAACGCCATCAGTAAAATATATTTTTCAAACAATCACAAAGAAATTAAAAATTTGAAAACGAAACAGTAAAAAAAATTTAATGGTATGGCCAGGGAATCGTAACAGTATGTTACACATGGTTAAGCAGTTGGTAGCGTTCCTACACTCACAGTCTTGTACCGACCAAAATTGGTGTTCATATTTCCTTATAAACGTTGTGCAAAATCGTTTGACGTTACGTAACCTGTTTATAGAATTTTATCTTACTTTCGAGTATGCTTGATAAAATAACTAGCGATTTTTGTAATAAATGTGATAATGATTTCTATTTTTTCAATTTCAGGTATGTACCATGATGTTTCAAATGTATGCAGTTTATTTCTAGCAGAGTAAGTTTTGTATTTATACATGGTGTGTTTTCTTTTGAAATATGAAATTTTTATCTTGGAAAAAATGCGAAAAAGGAAAAAAATTCTAATGAAATTTGTCGTGTTTCTAGGTAAAATCTAGTGGACCTAGTAGCCTCTAGCCAGTAAAGTTTTAGTTATCGCGAAAGTCTACATATTATAAATGATATGAGTGTGTTCCGAACGTTTTCTATTCTTTGGTAATCTGATTCAAATTAACGATTTCTTGATCATCAATATCGGTGGGGTGTAAGTTTTACTATTTAGTAGCTCTATAAAAAATTACACTTTTTTTTTATTAAAAAATATGACCAACGAATCGTAGAGATTTGTAAATCAGAAGCTGATTTTTAGACTGCCTTTCATTTTTTGGTGAATGTTTTTTGGTTGTCGATGAATTATTGGTTGGCTCATTAGAAAAAAAATAATATTTTTGAATGAACGGGAATTATGTGTAGAGTGGTGGTGTATTTTGTGTCTTGACTGATCTTTTTCTGATGTTCTATTATCTTGAAAATGCAATATTTTTACTTTCAGCCCAGAAAAATGTTTGTGTCATGATAGTTAGCTGATAGCTGTCATGACAGTAAATATTTTCTGGACTGAGAGACAAAATGTTGCATTTTTCGGATGTGGAGATTTTTTGGGCTGAGAGCAGAAAATGTCATGATAGTAATAATTAGTGTTGCCATCGCATTTTTAGAAATTTGGGCTATCTTCACATACATGTATGAATGAGTGATTCCGAGTGAATGGTATCGTGAATATGATGGTTTATCGCGGTTTTTGAATTTTGTAAGAAAAACAATTTCTCAAATCGGCTAATACCGATTTTTAACCATCAATTCGAATTAATGCGAGTGGAGAAGCATTTAGTTAATAAAAACTGCCTAACAACATAACCGAATTGTTCTGGAATTGTTCTAACGTGTTTCCAATCCCTGGATGAGGCAAATTATGTGTTGATATTAGTCAGCGACAACTAGATGGGTTATAAGGCTTTTCTTTTTTGACAGTTGAAGTGTCACAATAAAGGGTGTTTTATAAATGGTTACGGGTTGTGATCCGTGAATAACGCAAATTTTTTGCGACCTCGTCGACGAGTATCATAATACTGTTATGTTTCGGACAGCTTCGTAGAAAGCAGTTTTATCGGACGCTTTCAGAAAGAGGTAATCACGAAAAATGACTTCGTTTCGTCTTGCCATTGGAATAAATTACTGGGCCCTAAATATTTGATCATTGGCCCTGACACTATACCGAGAAGAGAAATACAATCTGACGAAATTGAAAATGTATGTTGCCTGCGTTCCTCAGACCTAATGTCATACGTGTGAAACTTTAAAAAAAGTTTATATGAAATTTTTTGTAACGTACACATTTTTGGTCTGTGTGTAATATTCGTATGTGCGAAAAAGATCGACAGTTCAGAATACAGCGCATATTTGCAACTGATTTGTGGAATTCTGTAGATATGGTTTGCGATACCTGCTCTAAATAGTAACATTATTGATAGCATGGTCGCTGCAAAATCTTCATTCCTCGCTTTTCTTAGCTAAAAAATATATAACGGGCTTGACCATTGTGGTGTAGCAATGCATTAATTTTAAGCTTTAAATATTTATATACTAATAATTTATATAAAACTCATAATTATATATAAAACCCAAAATATTGCCGTAATTTTATTATATAAACCGCCTCATTTTATAAACAAGGCGGTCAGTCAATCAGTATTGTAAGGGCAAATACCTTGCTCAGTAATTTTTTGATAAACAAAAAATGTATTATAAAATACATTGTGTATTATAATTATAAAATAAATAAAAGTGTATATTATGTAATATTCATATTTCAATAAAAATAACATATATATTAAATCTAACTAAATAATAAGTGTTACAAATTAAAATCAGGTACACTGTGAATGAAAATCGTTATCCTAACTCTATATTAATGCAACATCATCAACATTAATATAACACCATGAAGTAGGGCTTGACCATGAAGTACTCGATAAAATTTTAGCTGTTGCCAGTTATGCCCGCACGTGATACGCCCGGTTTTATGTGTGTGAGATGGTGTCTTTAAGACTTGAAATCCATCCGTCTCACATAATTATTTTTAGTGTTAATCTGCCGTTTTCGATAGATATCGGGAGTCAAGATGCCATGAGAGTCAAGATTTTTACTACCATGAAGGGTGGAAAAAAAGTATATTTTAGTTCAGGTCGCTGCATCACACCAGTTCACCTAGAATACTACAGGCCACACTGTTTTAAAAATTTTGCTATATGACGTCAATTTATGTCGACAGTTCTCTCTTTGGTTATTATAGGCAGCACTAAAATTATGATAAGAAAAAAATTGTAAATAAACAACAAGTAAAATATTTTAATAATATGTTTTAAAATTTAATAAAAAGTTATTGATAAAAGTATTATCTCATAATATTATTATAAAATTATGCATTTTAAATTGTGTTAAATATGTAAACACGTATAAAATGTGTACACATTTCCTATAATTTACGAGAAGGCATAACCTTACTTTTAGCACTCGTATAATTTTTTTTTGGTTTGTTTTCGTTTTTTACTTTTTATGAACATGACTGCCGTCTACAGTGAAAAGAATGAACTACAGTTAAAAGAATGGCATAGCAAGCAGTGTGGCCCTTAGTATTCTAGGTGCACTGATCACACCTATCGTAGATCAAAAACTTTATAGTGTTTTAAATTGAATTATACTCACTGTAAGAGATTTTGCTTACGGTGTTTGTGGTCATTTTTCGAGTGGGATAAGCATCTGCTTAGCATGGCTATTTGTTTGCGGCAGTGGATCAACAAAGTTCCGATTTCGTATGACAGTGTACTTAAGACTTTGTTACGGACGGCTCAGCAGCCGAACCGCAGATTTCACTAAACATCGCAGAGGCCTCATACGGTGATTTTTTTGCCGGCTATTTTCTCAGGGAGAAAGTGCGAAGGGTCATGGGGATGGAGGTTTACGATGTTCCTGGCCTACACCGTGATTACAGAAATTTGAATAAAAATAATCTAAATAATAAAATAAAACCCGGATGTTGCGTTGAAATTCGTCGGTCGGAACTTGAGGAATAAACAACACAATAATTATAACTGAGTGAGGTGCCTTGATGCACGCATCCGTTCGAATTCAAACAGTGCAAGCGCTGGTTCCGAAATCGGATGCAGGCACCAAGGGACCGCAAACATCACGCCGACACAGGATGAGAATTCCCCCCTCATCATACCAAACCCGGAAAAATTAGCAATTCATATTATTTTTTTTTATTATGAAGGAAAGAAAAAAAAATAACGTCCCACAAGGATAATGAGGGAAAGAGACCAACGTGAACACCGAGCGCGCGACGTACACCCGCTATGCGGTGCTCGATTACAACAAAAATTTTAAAAATTTAAAAAAAAATTCAAAATATAAAAAAGATAAAAAAAATAAAATAGAAATAAAAGAAACAATCGTACCTTAATACACTAATTTTTTTTTTCAAAAAAAAAATTTACTGCTGCGGCCTTGGTGCCGTCATGCCTCAGGTGTGCGCCGCACTCGGACCGTTGGGCGTCTTCTCGCCTTCGTTGGGCTTTGGTATGTCTTCGTGGGGCGTTGGTTCGCCATCGTTGGGCATTGCTATGTCTTCGTTGGGCTTTGCTATGCATTCGTTGGGCGTTGGTTCGCCTTGGACCTCCGGGAGGTCGACCTTGGTTTGGGCGTCTTCCTCCTTGAACCGGCGAAACAATTGGATACCGTTGTATAATCCAGTGGCCTCAACTGTTCACCCGAACGTTGCTTGGCCTCTGCCCGATAATGATAGTTAATTAGCCACGCAGTGAAGCTTGGTGCACCAAATTACCGAAATATAATTTATTAGCCATGCGAAGGCCATTCGTAGGGTGAGGTGGCGTCCGTGGAATAACGCTTCGTTTTTAATTCACCACAGCAATACACGAACACTATAGAAAATACTCTATTCAAAGTTATTTCCTCTGAGATATTTGGTTTTGTACCAAATTTTAAAACTGTCCACTAAGCCACCGATCCTTCTCACTCTCCAAATTTAACGTACGAACAAAACTGAATAAAACTTATGTGTTTATTTATTATTGGGTTTTTCTCACTTTATTCCTTTATACAATTTTAAAATGACTCATCCAAAATATTTTGCATATTTAACTTTAACTAATTGGAAATATTTTTATCATAGCTTTTCAAAAGAAAATATACTCCCAAAAATAGCTGTTTTAATTTTCAACAACTCCACTTTTAACACAACTCGATTTTTATCTAACAAAAACCAAAATCGAGACTGACTAACAAAAAAAAAAATCTCCCACCGCACAACGAACGCCAAAAAGTTCTAGAAGAGTCTTCTTCCTTCTCTGTTTTTTTCAATGCGAATTTATGCAAACGAGAAACATATAAGAAAAAATATTATTCTAGAGCGCATTGCTTCGCACACACCCGATGCACATTAGTCTCGCTCTCTCTTTTAATCGATGATCGCGCGGCCTTATGGTAGGGAGAAACACGAGAATTAAGAAAAAAAAAACCTCCACATAGTGAAAAAATATTTTAGTACAATCAATGCCACGTGTTCGTACACAAGTGGCATTGCTATCAGACACAACACGAGATTCGCCATAGAAATAAATAACCAAGAATGTTCTTAGGCAGGGAAATGATAGTTATGACACAAAAAAAAGTCGTAACAACTTTTGACGCGTAATACTATTATCGCGATGTTTTAGTCCGAGTAAATCCTTCATGTCGAAAGAGAAGACACTGCGTTTTCGTAAATAGTTTCACCAGAACGAGACTTCTTAAGTACAGAGGCCAAATATTAACATTTTTAATGTTAATACCAAATGCGGAGAGACGTTTAAATACTCGAATTGTTAACTGCGTCCCATATCGGAGAGATTCGCAATGGAGATATCGTCGATATAAGATTAGACAAAGCTGGGCTCTTTTTCATTAAAAAACCGCTAGCATATCTGGGTTGAGTTACGGATATTATATATCATTAAAGTAAATTCAAAAGCCCAAAAGGGTCAGTTAGCGCAGTTAATGAATATCCGTGAGAGTCATGGGGATTTTATGTAGGCCCGAACTAAACCTATTCCGAATTTCTTTCTAGGATTGTGACAGTGTTTAACTGTCAATAGTCTTCACAAGGGTGCCAGTGCTTGTCCTTCTTTTACACCATATGCAATGGTGTTGATGAGGGACTACATATCCCGATGTTTGTCATAAACTGACGTAGTGAACTATTATGCTTCATGAGGAGATTGTAATTCGGAGCTCCTACCGTATGTGGAAATTGCGGGACCGTTTGTTGCGGTAAAAAATGCCAACGGTGCCTTTTGGATGTCGAGAAAACTTGTTCATGGGTATCACAGATACTTGGGCCTCTGAATCGATCAGAAATTGTAGGTGTTGTTTTCACTATCATCACTATTTTCTGAAGTCTATTTTTTGGGACACCCTGTATAATCATATCCATTTACCTATAACTATAAAACTAATACACATTAAAAGATTCTGAAAAGATATAAACCCCCACATTTTCCGGGTGATTACTTAATAGTAAATTGAGATAAAGCGAACAAAAGCACTGAGCAGAGGGATGCTGCAAAAAGCAAAAACAAAATCTTTTTAATTTCTTTGAAACTTTTTCCGTTCCATCTACTCTCAAATAAACAGAACAGACGTAGCAGCAGCATATTGTGGAGGTACTTTGTTGTACACGTTTATATCCTCAGAACATAAAAATCTATGTTGTATGTAAGATATAACGATTCAGATTCTTGTGTATAAATGTTGTTACTTGTTAACAACATACCTGAATACATATGTACGTACGTATGTACGTATATGAGATGAGCTGTGTAACCTGCTTTTACTTTATAGAACTTTTGTTTTGTCTTAAGTACATTCATGTAATCTTTGTATGCAATCAATTTTTAAATAAACAGTTTTTACTGTTGCTTGTTTTACATTTTCTGGAAAAGAAAATTCAAAGCAAATGAAAAAGGAGATAACTTCATTTTTTTTGGAACATACGGATACGTACGAATATATCGTTCGCCTTAATGAGCTTGGAATCAAAATCATATCGAGATTTATTGATTTTCTATTCCAATTTTAATTTTTCTTTTATGTTTTCACACACACACACACACACACACACACACACACACACACACACACACACACACACACACACACACACACACACACACACACACACACACACACACACACACACACACACACACACACACACACACACACACACACACACACACACACACACACACACACACACACACACACACACACACACACACACACACACACACACATCATTTATGTGCCTATATGTGCATGAAAGTACACGCATAAATTTTGCAAAGATGATGATGAATAATTCTGAAAAGATTTTTTCCAAAGAATTTTTACGTAAGTACTTTTTTATGGTACAGGTGGAGGTTTCGCATAAAATACAATTTCACGCACATTTTCTTGGTACTTTGTATGGATGCATATGTATGTAAGTTGATTCTTGTTAAAATGGTATTAATTCGGTTGTTTTAGGTTGTACGATTGTTTTTATGTAGATTGTTAGAAATCTGATTCCACTCCGCGATTATTTTGACACACAAACATTACAATTAATATGATTTTTTGGATTTGCTAACTCTGGTTTGCCAGGCGTACACAATCAAATATGTGGCGACTGTGAATATAATATTTCGTTTTCGGTGTGTAAGGTCTTCATTTCAAGCATTTTGATTGGGTAGGCCTCTAGTAGGCTTAACTGCTTTAAATCTTTAATGTCTTTATAAACTATTACATCATTTTTTTTGCCACCTAGGCTCCGGCATATCTGGGTACCTCAAGTTTCTTGATGATATGTATATTTTAATAATTCTCAAGAAATAAGCAAGATGAACATTATTTTTTCAAAATAGTTTGATCCAGTTCGATCAGTGATAGTGTGAACTGGAGAAAGTTTGCAGTTTTAGGTGCGTACCATCCACGGTAGTATAAATATGGTTCAGTGATGAGCACGATGTTCTTCGAACGCAATATCTTCGGAGTTTTCTGATGATATTTCATAGCTCCATTGTGAGATACCGAGACGCTTTAATTGGCACGAAATTTGGCCTGCGGCGTGGGTGATCGATTAGCCGGTCATATTGGTTGAATTTGTCCACAAAAAGATTGTTCCCTGTGAGTGATGCTCTACTTTTTACGGTTTCGGGCCAATTCCCCGAAAAATACAGGGTGCGCCATCTCTTATGTCGGTATGTAAACATTGAATAACTGTGAAATTTGCGTGCTTTTGATATGTCAATTCAGTACAATTTAACCATGAATCGCTTTGAAAATAGTCGTTCACTTATGTTAACTCAACGTACATATCGTCGAAAATATCGTGGCCAACAGGCACCGTTTGACAACACTATTCGTCGTTTGGTGTCGAATTTTGTTCAACACGGGACAGTGAGAGATGCCGTTCATCAACGATCAAGGCGTTCCAGACCTTCTCAGAACCCAAATGTGTCGTATTATTGCAGCACTCAGCATTTTGGCGTCAGTGTGAATACTTTGCGGCGCATTTTGAAGGGTGATTTGCATTTTTCGTATACAGTGCAATTAACACAACTCCACGTCGCTTGGAACACGGCCAAACAGTCGCTCGAATGGTTGACACTGAACCTGATTTTTGGAAGCAAAGTTTGATGACCGACGAAGCCTGACACTCTGGCGGCATTAATAAGCAAAATTACTGCATTTGTGGAACGGAGTATCCTCACGAGATCCATGAAACGCCATTGCATGACCAACAAGTGATTGTTTGGACCGGTGTTTGCTCCAAAACCATTGTTGGCCATATTTTTTCAGAGAAAACAAAACAATCAATGGTTCATTATGTCTCATTATGTCTGCCCGCAAATGCGTGCAAAAGGTCTTGACGGTTACTGGTTTCAACAAGACGGTGCGACACGCCACACTGCAAATCAAACAATTCAGTTTCAGCAACGAAAATTGCCTGGACGTCTAATGTCAAAAAGACGCGAAATTGATCGGCCACCCAGATCTCCAGATTTGACCCCTCCGGACTTCTTTTTGTGGAGTTATTTAAAAAACAAAGTGTTAGACCGTTAATGAATTCAAAGCAAACATTCGTGTCGAAATCATCGCTATACCGCCCGAAATGCCGACATAAGAGATGGAGCACCCGTTAGTTCCTCGTAAAACAATACCTCGAAAAAACTTTTTATAAAATTCTTTGTTACATAAAAAACGTAATTCTTTGGAAATAGAGTAAGGGCTTTTTGGAAAGTTTCGAGCCTAATGGCCAGATTGAGTCAGTTTTGTTTATGATAAACATTCTACCACTGCAGTTGATAATCGACAAAGTTCTTATCGTGAATTTGCCAATAACGAATATCACCACCTTAAGCTGGAATAGCCGTTTTGGTCTTATTCACTAAGGAGAACCA
The DNA here is from genome assembly GCA_932526605.1 of Nephrotoma flavescens. Classification (NCBI taxonomy): domain Eukaryota; kingdom Metazoa; phylum Arthropoda; class Insecta; order Diptera; family Tipulidae; genus Nephrotoma; species Nephrotoma flavescens. The sequence goes on along the minus strand of OW052221.1, from coordinate 209,782,777 downwards.
CATTCAAACCGCTGGTTAGACTGGGATTTTGTTCGCTATAATGTTCTGCCTATCCTTGGTAAACAATTATAAAACGAGAATAAAATTCTTTCGGATTCCGGCGAAACTTTTCTAAAGAAAGCTGAGAAATCCGCTATTCTTATTGCAAACATTATCAGATTTTCCTCTTCAACTCAAAGTTTACGCACACCGAATTCATTTGATATGCCTATATGATGTGAAATATTTTAAGCACCACCAGTTATCGAGCCGCTAGTACAAATTTATGAACTTTTTGAACGATTGATTTGGCAACGAACGGTTGCTATTCTAAAACGCCCATCAGAACTCTTAATTTGCGCTAGTTGTACTCGTTTAAAATCAGAGTTTCGGCTGCTGATTATGTAGAAGAAGTGTAGAACCCATTTAAATTATAGTCGTAGTAGAGTTTAACCTTTTAAGAAATAGTACTCGGTGGTACTCAGAGCCAATGACGTGGGCTTTTTTATACTGCTTTGACAGTCGTCAACAGAGCAGGCGGGGCATCGATTTCCGCAACAACGTGTTGAAATTATTAAAATATTTTTTTTTAAAAATAATTCTTCACTTGTGTTTACGTGGAGAAAATTACGTGAATTTTTTTGTGTTAATCATGTGCCGAGCCCACCGCAATAATTTTGAAAATTTGCAGTTGTACTCGAAATAAAGTAAAAGTTGGGCAACAATTAAGCCAACGTACAGCAGAAAAGATTCATTCAATGAGGCAGAGTGTTCCTGAAGGTACACCCCACGCACAATAATTGGGAACCTCTCTCCATCATGCTTGTTAAAAATTCTCAAAGAAAACTTTTATTTTTACCTGTATAAAATTCAATTGACACAAGAGCTGCAGTAAAATGATCATGAACGGCGGCGAGATTGAAGTGCTCTTGCTTTACAGCTCTGTGTAGTCCACGACCATTTTTAAGCGAAAGCACATTTCGACTTGGCTGGCTTTATTAATAAACAGAATAGCCACTATTTAGGTACTGAAAACCATCAATGTATGCACCAAATACCACTACACTCTCGTAGAGTAACTGTATGGTGCGCCACTGGGGCCGGTGGCCTCATTGGGCCATATTTCTTTGATGCTAAAGATATACTGACGACCGCTTTCGGGCTATGTTGAAAAACTTACTTGTGTCAATTGAATCAAATAGGCATACAGAACAAGTGGTTCCAACAAGACAGTGCCTCATGACACACAGTTCGTAGGACGTGAAAATTTTGTGAGAAATTTTTTCCGGCCGAATAATGTCAAAAGTTGGTGATATCGACTGGCCCGGCCTGGACGATCCCCTGATTTGACCTGTCCCGATTTCTTCCTATGGGAGTGCTTGAAAGGAAAGGTGTGCACCAATAAAATAACCTCGATGTGGACAACATTAGAAACGAAGTTGCTGAAGTAACACGAGGAGTGTTTAAAACAGAGGAACATAAAAAACAGTCTGTATTTCTTGTGTTTGCATTTTTTAATAATTATTAATTTTTTTGTATTTCTGGTTTTTTTATTGAATGCTTTGCAATGGTTCTTTAAAAATGGGGGAAATGTTAAATTTGGTTTTTTATACTTTTTCTTCCCACTTGTTCCCACTTTTTCTGAAGATTTTCTAAGAATTTTCTTTCGAAGAATTGTTTTTTTTGGTTGTATGTCCGTCGACTATATGTCCGTCTTACGTAGAACCATTCTATAGTACTAGCATGAATTCTGCACTCCGACAGGAGTCATATAGTCAATACGATGACCAGAATCCGTTATGTTTGAGAAAAGACCACTGTATAAAAAATTGACTAAATCGCAGAGATGACTATGAGAATCAGAATACACATAACCGTTCGGTAACAATAAACAAGCTGTAATAATATCCATATTATTCAGCATTCCCGTTTGTAATTGGTCCCGCAGTAGATAAATATTTACAAAATCAAATAAATGAAATTTAAACGAAGTTGACAAAATAATTGAAATTTAGACATTTGTGAGCTTCGGAGTCAGCTGATCAATTTTTGCAAAACTAAAATAAATGGAATACAAGCGTTCACTATATCGAGGATTAGCCAGCTCACAGGGATTCCCAACGAACAAGGTGTATATGGGGCCTTATTCTTGAAATCGGTGGAAATTTTCCCAAACGGAATACAATTTGCTTTGAAATTCTCTTATTCGAATTTTTAGCCGGTTGTTTTAATCATGTTTTTAAATTACACAAATAAGAGCATAACTTTTTCCCCCTACTATGGGAACAATTCCGACTGGGTAAATCTGTTCGAACTTATTACCTTCCACGGCTTCTCCAAGTGCTATCTGAGAACTATTGGAATCTACTTTCTCTTTCTATCAAAATTTGCCAAGATGTAGTCTGGTGTGGAAAACTTGCTATAATTTGACGTTTGGAAATGATTCTTTTGTCGATAGCCTAGACTACTAGTCATTTGAATAAATACTTAAAATGTCAGTAGACGCCATATTGAAATAGAAGAAACGTCAAAATATGCATGCTATTTACATGCTATCTATTTATATAAGTAAACTTGAAAATAAATTTAAAAAAAATGTTCAAAGTAGCCGACGAACAATTCGAATAATATAGGGAATTTCAAAGCAAATTGTATTCCGATTGGGGAAATTTCGACCGATTCCAAGAATACAGCCCCTGGGCGCGTGTTCTTGAAATCGGTGAAACTTCCACATACGGAATATAATTTAAAGCAAACTCTTAATATTATTCGAATTTATTGCCTGCTACTTTAATCGTTTTTTCAAATTTGTTTGCAGTTTTCTATTATTTATTTCCATACTAAGAGAAAAATTCCGACTGGGTAAATCGATGCGGAGTTATTCTCTAGTAGGAAAATAAACAATAGAAAATTTACATACAAATTTGAAAAAAACGATTCAGCGAAAAATTCGAATAATATAAAGAATTTTAAAGCAAATTGTATTCCACATGTGAAAATTTCGGCCGATTTCAAGAAAACGCTGGACAAAGAAAAATTATACCCATTTTCATATAATGATGGGCGACCCATTTGTTATTGACACCGAAGTTGATCAACTTTTGCAAAATTAAAATAAATGGAATTTAAACGTTCACTGTATCGAAGCTTGGTGAACTCACAGGGATTCCAACGAATAAGGTATTTATGCGTAGTTCACGGCTCATAGTTTTGACGGTTGAGTAGTTTCGTTCAGGTTGGCTTAGAGAACGACAGACGAAAGCTATTAATAAGTCATTCTGTTTGAGCTTATGACTAAGCAAGACGCCGAGGTGGTAAAAACTTGCATCGATCGTAAGTATGAACGTTTTATTAAAATCTGGATAAGTTAAAGTTGGTGAAGTTGTCGGTTTTTCTTTTAACGTTAGGGAGAGTTTTCGCAATTTTCCGACCAAAAATATAATGTTTTTCATCTATTTCTGAAAAATTGGGTATGGACGTTCTATATTAGTTCGCTAAGCCTAAAAATGAATGAATTTCTCTTTTGTTTTTGGGGACGGGGTAATTAATCACGGTTTCTACAGTCTTGGGGTTTGGTGATAAGTATATCTTTTTCTGAAATAATTTGTCCTAAATATTTATTACTTTCCTAAGAAAATCAAATTTCGCTGGTTGTAACTTTAAGTTATAATTTCGAAAAATTTCTAATATTTCTGCAAATTTTTGGTTATGATTAATGATCATCGGTTTCCTTATTTATTTTAACGTTATTCAGCAATGCAAAGCAATACAGTCCTTGAAAACCTGTTGAATTTGTAATGCCCATAGTCCTTACTAAATGCTGTCTTGTATTGTTCTTGTGAATTCATTTTTATTTGGTTGGTTGCACCCATTGGCTAAGCCAAGAGTGGAGAAGTACCTAGACTGGCCTAACTGGACAAAAAGGAAACTTACGTCTTCCTAATATAACAGACATTTTTTGATGCTGTATAAAATAGCAGAAATTTCCACCAGAAAAAATATGTATTTTTGCTATTCACCGCTAGAGGCAACACTAGCACAAAAATGCACAAACATTTCAAAAAATTTCTGCTGGTTTCAAAAAGTATCAGAAAAAAATCATTTTTGTGATAGTGCTACCTCTAGCGGTGAATAGCAAAAACACATTTTTTCTGCTGGAAATTTTCTGCTATCCTATACAGCATCCAAAAATCTCAGTTATATTAGGGAGAAGTAAGTTTCGCCAATTGTAGCGTCGTTTAGTTTTTGGAAATCTACAAGAATTCTCCATTGTTTAGGACCATTTTCATCTGGTTTTTATAGCACTATTGTTTTACGTTGATGGGAGCTGTATCATTTTATAACCGAATCAAGTGTTTCACTCCCGAGATACAAGATAATTTTTCGCTTTGGAGCTACGTTCTTCAAAATTGAAATTATCCAGCTTGTTGTTAATCATGTCAATAACAGTTTGATCGTTTGGCGAATGCTAGATTTGTTAGCGTTATTTTCGACCTTGTTAGGGATGACATGAAGCCAGCTCGCAGATTTCATCTAAAAACGCAGAGGCCTCTCTCACGGTGATTTTGCCGACTATATCTCAGGGTTTTGGCTCGTGGGGAAGTTGTGGCTTACGTGCTCCTGGCCTACACCGCGTAACAGAACAATACTTTTTTTTTGTTTTTATTGTAATGGTTTTGTTGTGATTGTTCCGTACAATACAGAACAATAAAAATGAAAGCAAACTATAAAAACTGAAATTAAATTGAATTTACTACAGAATCTGTCGACCGAAATTTGAGGAAATACAATAATAACCGAGTGTTCCTACCCATTAACGACCGGATCTCCCCGAATGACGAGTACAATGTCTGCTGAAGAAACCCCTCGAATGACCCATCGATGCCAATGCCCAGCCAAAACAAGGCAGCATAATAAGGTAGGGACGTTTCTCCAACAGACAAAGCATCTCTTCAGCCAGAGATACCTCTACAGTATCCCCTACAATTCACACTCCGACAGCCTGAGATTACCGGAGTGCCACGAAGAGACCGTGTAGATTTTACGGTCGTCTCCGAATGGATGACACATATGCTGAAAAGAAATTTAGTACTTCAGCTTATAAAAAAGCACAATACCAAAATAGGTAAAATAACCAGGGGTGACATGTTCTACCATCACATTTTCAATACTTTATCGAAGTTTATTTCTCATTTTTCTAAACTAAAATGGACAACTGTTTCATTTATGAATTATTTCTTTCCTATTGCTATCACAACCTACTAGTACAAATGCGAACAAATTGTCTTTCTCTAATTTCGTTCAAGTATCGAAAACAAATTATTTCTTGATAGAAATGGACTAGAATATCACAATTTCTAGCAACCTGGTAAAATCTAGCAACCTGGTAAATGATATAAAATGTGAAATAGTATCACATTTTATTCTAAAGAAGCGAGACATAATCTACGATAAAGTATCGAAAATGTGATGGTAGAACATGTCAGCACAGGTTAGTAACGGAACAAAAGAAAGTGAGGCCGACAGAAAATAAAAAAACAAAACCGAATGCTAGGAATCATACGCATTGCGGTTTTTATTCAAATACAAAAAAATGTGTCCAAAGGGAAAAATAACAAATCCAACGGAAAGAGTCAAACGTGACAAATCTCGAAGCGAAAGAAAAATAAATTAAGCTGAAACTGAGAGAGAAAAAAAAATCAAACTAAAATATGGTCGCCGAATGTGAATAGTTTTGAGAGCGCACAAATTGGCCTAACCCCCTCCCCCCCCCCCTCCCTGCTCGTGCCAAACAACCGTTATAGCGCTCGATTACACAAGTATATTTTTAAAAAAATTAACAAATTTTAAAAAAATAAATTGAATTTTTGAAAAAAATGGAAAAATGAATTGAAATGAAGTTAAATACTTTAAATAAAAAATTAAAATTAATAAAAACAAAATTGTTCCTTTGGGTTAGGTCAGCCTGTGATGGTGCGGCGTCCTTGCCCGACGGTCCGCAAACGTTGAACGACTTCCCGCCGTTAACCCAAATGAAAATACGTTGGGCGTCATCCCGCCAAGAACCGAAGAACGTTGGGCCTTGTCTCGCCAAAACCGAAGAATGTTGGTTTCCCCCGGTGCGGCCTTTCCGCCGGTATACAAGAAATTATGAGTGGCCACGTTGTGGGCCACTGTACTGTATATATGTTGGGCGTCTTCCCGCGGTTAACCAAAAATAATAACGTTGGACGTTAGCTTGCTGTAAACCGGACATAAAAAGCGGCGGTCTTTTCTTCCTGTCTTAACGTTGGGCGTTGGCTCGTCTTTAGCCGAAGAATTTTGGGCGTTGTCTCGCCAAAAACTGTAGAATGAATGGTCTCAAGAAGCCACCTGCATATTGCGGTGCTCGTCGCTGCCGCTGTGCCCGACCGACACAGGTGCTAATGCCCCGATGGGCCAAACACGGTGTATGGCTTTCACCGGTGGCCAAATAATAAATTCGGATGGCCTCCTGGTAGGCCACCCGTTATGGTTGCGGCACGCCTGTGGCTTTATACAATGTGAATGGCCGCGTTAGACCACCCGTGAAATATGTGGCAGGCCTCGGTTGCACGCCCAAATTGATGGAACAATATTATGTGGTGTCCACACTAAACGGTATCGGGGGGTTTACTTATTTAGTGTCACAACAACACCCAAAAACACGTCTTGGGTATGTAAATTAAATGGTGAATGAATAATCAAGTGGCGTAGAATTCGTTTGTTTTAACTTTAACCATTCAATTTATTTTCAAACACCCCAGAACCCAATCAATAAATAAGCGAAATTTTGATTATGAAAAATCACTTCTCATGAAAAAAAAAATACCTTCATCACAAAAATAACATACGCAATAATATATACTTTTTTTTATTTATTTTTACTCTTTTTTTATACAATTATCATAAAAAATTACACGAGATTCTCTCTGATTTCATTGGGAGAAAAAGAAATGTATCGATCATTCCCAATGAAATTCAACAAAAACTTCTTAATCGAAAAAAAATATATCTAATACACAATATTCAAAGAAAACTAGACTGCCGCAGTACAAAACTCAAAACCAGCCTTATTTTACGTAATTCCAAAACTAAACTGTTTTAACAAAAAAAATTCTCGCACCAAAACAAAAATCTAGAACAATATTTTCGTTTTTTGCCGCACATCAATTCCACGCCAAAATGAAAAACGTACCACGAAAATACTCTTCTACATTCTATATACACACACGCACAATGTGCACATTGGTCTCGCCCTCAAAATTATCCGACGTTTTCGCGGTCCTATAGCACCGCGTGGGTAAAACGTGAACCAGAGTGTAAAGACCAATTCACACTCACAATAAAAACATTAGTTTCAAATGCTCAAGAACAGATGGCAATGCCATCAGTAAAAGGCATTATTTATTCGGCGGTAACGAAGTTGAAAACTCAAAAACAAAACCACATATGTTATAACCCCTCAAGGTGTCGTAACAACCTTTATCGATAGATTGCGAACAATAGGGATTAATGATACAAGGTTGCTCAGAGACTCAAACAATTTCTCGATTTATTAGTGTTTTGAATCAATACTTCTCCTCTAGGTGGGATGATTACTGTGTTCTCGTTTTTTTTCTAACGGTATCGATGATGCGTTATTGTTGTGTGAAATTTTAAAATTATTTAGTATGCATCTACCTAATATAGCATCCTGCGATACTTTTAGTGTTTTCCAATTCGAATGCAGATCAATTCGTTTAAACATTTCCGTTTAACTAGTCGCTCAGTCAACTGGGACAAAATGAGTAGAAAATTGCATTTTGAGTGCAAAATTGCAGTGAAAACCTGGTATTAGGATACATTGGCACTGGAATCGATTCATAAATGAGGTCATTTTACGAGCAGTATTCATTGGAGGGATTATTGAAGGAATTATTCTGGATATATTTATAATTTCTGACTCAAACATTGTTTTTTTCCTATACATTGTTGAGTCCATTGCGGAGTTTACCGTAAGCTGGTGTCTTTTGATTATTTTGGTGATGTGGTGAGTAGTGTATTTGAGTGGTGTAAGAATTAGAGTAGACATTCTGAGAGGGGTAAGAGCTGTATTCGAAGTTTTGGATGGGATGTATGGAGAAACTGTTATTATTGAGGAATTGATTGTTTTGGTAAAGGTGAGATATCCGTGAATCATTCTTCTGTTTCGTTCTACATTCTTGAATTTCTTAACCATATACGCAAAATTTTTTTTTTTTGATGTTTGTAGAATTTAGAAAGTTTATAGGCTATTTGCATGCAATTTACTGAGAGATTCATTTTGGTGAATTTGCATGAAATTTTTTGTTTGTTCTAGAAGCCCCATAATAAATTTAGGCACTACCCTCTTTTCGGCAATATTTTTGGCCTTTTAATTTTCAATGCTTATTTGTTGTATTGCGTTTTGAGAATTTTCAGGTATTTACTTAACAAATTTTCAGCTTTATAAATATTATTCTTTTATATTTTCATACAATGGTTTAAATTGAGAGAAATGAAATTTTGGGGTTAAGGGACTTAGTAAGCAAAATTAATATAAATGAAGATTTATTTACACTTATACTTTGTAAAATGTGTGGGTTTAGGAAATTTGGATAACATAGGAAATTGGATAAATTCACAACACCGACAAAATTTTGGAAATACGCAGCACGAATCGATATTGCTCACAACCAAATTGGCACACCAATAACCAATGCACTGATAACCATCCACTTGAAATTATTATTTATAAAACACTAAATTATGTTTAAATTTAGTAACAAGGAAGAACAATTGCAAAATGAATTTACTGTTCTGCCATTTTTTCAAGCTCAACACATCATCATCATCAATATTGCAAAATGTTGTGTTACTTAGAGTAAATACACAAATGAATTGTCATTCAATATCTTGTACCTACACATTTTCCATATATAAACATAAAAAATATCGAAAACCTGGTAATCATAAATTTTAATCTGTGTTTCCTTAATCACCTCCTCCCCATACCCATTATATATGTAAATCCAACCACTCACTGTAATACAAGAAGTTCTAATTTCTTTCTTGAATAATTTAAAGTGTAGGCGAGCAATGACGTAGGTGATGCTGGTGGTTAACATAAATATTTCATAGTGCAATTTTCTTTCAATTTCCTTTATATGAGGTACGAGCAGTGAGTATTTTAAAATTATTTTATGTTTGCGGTATGGGGTGGTGGTGCGGTGTAGTAAATTTTAAATGAACAAATAAAAGTGGTTGTTACAGCCATTTTCATGTTAGGATAACGTGTTTTTCGGGGTATACATAGCTCGCGCTTGATGTAATGTTTAAGCGAGCGTAAAATTATTTTACTAGTTTTTCCTGGTACTCATGTTTTCGTTATATACCGGTCTTTATGCTTGTAAAAGAATATTTCTATTTTATGTTCAAAATATACCGATTTCACCTAAATTTGTATTCTGTGCTTTTTTCACAGTCTGTTTTTCACTTCCTACCTTCCGCCGTAGATAAATCGAGGGAGTAAGGCGGTCCGATTGACGTAGAATCATCTCTAGAAGATGTGTTGCTCCATGAATTTTGCACTCATAGAATTCTAATCTTGCTATTTATCTCAATCAATTCATTATGCTCATCGCAATGAATTCTCCGTTTTATGTTTTCAAAATATTTTTTATGTGCGAGATTTCACAGCGGTTGTCCGAGGCTTCGGCCACTTCCTGCTAGTCTCAGTATTTTAAGATTTTCAACAAAAAATTTACTAAGAAATTTTATTTTCTGGCGGTTGACACAGGGATTGCCTGAGACTACGGTTACGCTCTTGATCTAGGCTATCTGGAATCCAAATAATGTACATTCATTCAGGCTATATTATTTGGATTCCAGATGGCCTACACTAATTCAGGACAGTGGCCCAAGGCTCAGACAATTCCTTTTAATACCGCCACAGGAAGAAATTTCGTAGTAAATATTTTGTTGTTTTTGTTTTAACCTTAACGTGCTGAGACTGGTAAGAAACCTTTCTTTCCACCTCGTATAGAAATGGGGTTACATTATTTAGATTCCAGATGAACTACACTAATTCAGGATAGTGATTGAAGTCTCGGGCAATCGTTTTGAAAACGCGCACTTAAGAAAATGTTTTGGTATTTTTTTCAGAATCTTACGTAACATCAGTATACTCGTATTTCATACAGACTAATTTTCTGAACTTGTCAGTAAAAAAGCTTTGCATAATATGTATATATATTTAGTAGCTGACCCGACGAACCTCGTTCCGCCCTAAATTACTTCATTCCGAGCAAATACTTTTGTCCTTCTCGAAAATTGATTTTGATGAGAGAAAAAATCAAACAACTCAACTCAATTCTCAATTAACGAATGAGTTGAGTGGCCATTTCATTCCCTTTTTCATCGAATTCAACACTTAAGACAGGTTGCGTTCGTTTAGTCATTTTTTCAACCAATCATCTGTTATAGAAAAATCCAGAAGAACAAAATCGTTATTTTTGAGCAATATGATTGGTCGAAAAAATTATCAGAACGAATGGATGAACGCAACCATAAAGGCGGCATAATGTTTTGAAAAGTGAATGAAATGTCAATTCAAACTCAGACATCTATCGAAAATTTAGTTGTTTTTTGGAGTGAAATTAAATCGAATACAGACGCAAATCAAGACAATGCATTGTGGTAAACAATATTTTTTGCTTTGTTCTTTGGTGCGTAAATGAAACCTGATGATGGTTTGCCAACTGTCGAACACGCGATACGTACAACTGACCATGTGAAAAACACGGAAATTCGAGATTTATTCCGCACACTTCCAACGTTTGACCTTGTGATTTGTTAATCGTCATAGCGAACGCAAAACGAACGGGGATGCGCTTGAAGCCGAACGGAATGTTAGTTGGCATCAGAGTAATTCTCGGAATTAGAACAGCCTCTGCTTTGAATTTGCCCTTGATGATCGTCGGGTTGTTGGCACATTGCGCAGCATGATTATCACAGATCCTACCTTGAGCATCATGTTATGCGGTACCGGCAAGTCAAGCGCGTTCAAAAACTCGGTCGGATAGTTGGTTGCCTCCTCTTGATTGGTCACCCAGTCAACGAATTTGTAACAATGCATTTCCGCAGCGATTTGGACTATCAACATCTGTATTATTCGCTGCCAAAATCGCTCGTTCGCTGAGCCAATCGTGATTAATAAAATTTCTGCAGATGTCCGGAAACGAAATCAATCCTGTCAAAACATCAACAGGAATTTATTTGACCATTGCCAAGCGCCAACAGTTGTTTGGAAAAATCAGCAGTTGATGAGTCGTTCCGTAATGCGACTCTCATGTTCGTGGACAACGAATTCAGGCATGCGTTGAATTCATCTGCAGCTGTTGATCTCAGAATGACAGGTAGCGTTTGGCAAAAATCGCCGGCTAGCGGAATTATCGCCCTACCAAAACGTCTTGAGTCACTTCGTAAATCCTTTGATTGAACGCTTCCAATGGCCGTTTATGTGTCATTGTGCATTCGTTTCAGATTTTGAATTCTTGCATTAACCTTGGCCATCGCCGAGTTCTTAGCAATTGAGCACACTGGCCGCAGAATGTGCAGTCTGGCCGCCGTCTAGCATTGTGCCTGCAATTCCCGATGATGAAACATGATCTTACACTTGCTCTCGATGCAATTCACGATTGATCCAAATCGGCTTAGCCGTTCTCAACTGATGCGCTAGAAAAAAAATTAATTTTCTTCGGGGTTTTCCGGAAGTTTCCGAGTTTTCCACTCAGATTTTTCATTTCTTCTCTTCTAAAAGACCATCTAGATCGAATACCTGCAAAATACCGTACAAAACGTCATATTTCGATTTTCCGACTTTTGTGGTGGATTTTTCCAAAATTTTCTTTCGTAAGAACCATCTCCTGGCAATACCACAAAAAAGATTGAGCCAAATCGGTTCAGCCGTTCTCAACTGATGTGTGTGTGTCCCAAAATCGGCAGATCAAAGCAAGGCGATAAGGGAGCCCATTTCCAACAAAAACAGCCAATCAAAGTTTTTTCGAATTGTTGATGTTGCAAAAGTCATTCCATTTTTAGTGTTTTTTAATGAAATCTCCTGCGCACCCACCAAATAATTAATTTAAAAATAATCCAAGTGTTCTTTTGTTTAACTTTTTTAATGCGATCTAGAAGTTCGTGCCTTTCCAATAAAAACATTTTTATAAGCTGCATTATCTTCTGTCAAATAATTTCAATTTTTTTTGTTTCTCAAAAGCTGTTGTTGATGTTTAAGGCAGGCGTCAGCGGGAAAAGAATGTACAACAGAAAATTGACCCACTATCAGAAAAATATGCGACGCTAATGCAGATTTTAAAATGGAGGCAAACATCGGGCTATTCACAATAGAATGTTTTTTATCAATTTTTTTCACAGAGTAAGTCGTGTTTAAAAAACGCACTTAACAAAATTTCGAGTTCTAAAATGATGCTTTGTCAAAATTAAAACAAAATGAACAAAATAAGTTTTTTTTTATTAATTTTAAATATTATTTTTCGGATTTCCCTCGAATTTCTCAGATTTCGCCCGGATTTCAACTAGATTAGAACCCCCCGGAATCTGGGAAATCTGGAAGAAAACCGGGAAAATCCGGAATCCGAGGGAAATGCTTTGAATCTGTGGAATATCCGGAGGAAATCCGGAAAACCCTAAGAAAACCGAGGGAAATCCTGGGAAATTGAAAATCCAGAAAATTAGGAACAATCCGGGAAATCTGGGGGAAATTCGGCGGTAATCCGGAAGAAAACCGGGAAATCTTGTAGAAATCCGGAAAATACGAAGGAAATCCGTATAAAAATATTTAAAATTAATAAACAAAAATTATTTTATTCATTTTGGTTTATTTCTGACAAAGCATCTATTTTATAGCTCGAAATTTTGTTAAGTGCGTTTTTTAATAAACACGACTTACTTTGTGAAAAAATTGATAAAAGACATTCTATTGTAAATAGCCCAGTATGTGATACCATTTTAAAATCTATTTTAGTGTCGCATATTTTTCTGATAGTGGGTCAATTTTCTGTGGTACATTCTTTTCCCGCTGGCGTCACTTAAACATCAACGAATGAACCTAATGTTCTGTGGTATGGGTTCCGCAAGCATTAGGAACGTCGAAAGTTACTATATTCGAAGGATAGACTTCAAGCAACCAACAGTCTACTAAGCCATAAAACGATTTAAAGAAACTGGTGCGAATTCGGATCGTATTAGGAGCGGAAGACCATCAAACTACAACCATGTCTGAGAACGTCAACGCGGCCTGCTGCAAAAACCGGTGAAATCGAGAATGTGAAAGATGGCGAAAAAGTTTAGATTTAGCGAACTCTACCTTCACCACTTCGTAAAGACAAAGCTTTGACCGGAGAATAATAAACTTGGATACTACCACTTGCACACACAGCTGCAAAACTATAGACGTTCCATAGTTTTTGAAACAAAGACAATTAGCCGTAAATTAACCCGATGAACTACTCTGTATAGTGATTCTTAGAGAAACTAGCATTAAATGCTGTTAAACGCTTCATTAAATTAAAGCAAATAAATCCCCAAAAGTTATTTCAACGCCTTATTATATTTTGAACATGAGTTCAGTCTTTTTGGAACAGGTGAGTTTGTGGTGGACCAAAATAAATTTGACAAAAATCGCTGATAAATGAAATTTTAGAAGAATTAATGGGATATAATTGGAAAATTGACCCTCGGCAAAGTCTGCTGTATAATATACATTGAGTATTAAATTAATAGGCAATAAATTTACCCCCAACCGTGTCCATAACCCTATATAATTGAAAATAAAACAGCGAAAATTGTTCATTAACCAGATTACAAAAACAATACAGTGTTACAAACAGAGCGAAAGAAATGTGGAAAAGGTTACGAAAAAATAAATAAAAATGAACCGCACCATTTTGCTATTATGCGGTTGTTGCTGGGCTGCTGTACGTACATAACAATTAAATAATAAAATACCAAATTTTTGAACAGAAGACTCGCATATTCTATATACATATATTGAAAATTTGGAAAACATTTCCCAAATCGATTTTCATTCTCACTTAATTAAATTAAATAACAACAACAAACACTCGTGCCCGCGATGAAATATAATTGATTTTTTTTTTTTTGGAATATTTTATTGGGCAAGTTTTATGCGGCCGAGTGGTAATTCCTAAAATACACTTTCGAACGTTTTAGAATAACAACACATTACTCGTACAATGTACGTGTCTGTATGTACATTGTTTGCGTAAATTTAGTTTATTTACTTTAACGAAACAAAACAAAACGAAAATTACTTATTTTCCACAAAACAATTTTCCGCAATATTGAAATATGATACAAATTTTAACGGTGCGATGAACAAAAACCATAACTAAACTCAAAGTCAATGTCCTTTTCTGTCCTTCAAGTCATTTTGAGATATATAGTTAAAAACGAGGCGAAATATTTTACGTGCACTGTTAGTTCTTCACGAAACCAATTTTCCCGAAATTTAACATAATCGACCTATTTAACGTGCTGTGCAAGTAAATACCTATAGATAAATACACGCGCCGCACCCTACACACAAAAAAGGGATAAATTCGCATTTATTATAAATTTCTCTACACACTCACGCTCCTCATCCATCGGAGTTTAATGGTTTGCTGGATAATCATTTCATTAACGCACAAAGTGTATATAGATATAATGACAGCGACCTAAATATATACGTGAGCGTTATTAACGGGGGGTCAAAATATAATAGAGCATGGATGAGACAATGTACGAGGGATATTTCGGATTTAGCAAACAAAAAATTGGAATCTACTTATAGGCGCATATGCGAGAAATAATTTATTTATTTATTTTTTAAATAGTAAACCAAATCCGTTTAATTAAAAATTAGATTCATGTACGAGTATATCCAACCTTGTATCGTACTAAGTTTTTTTTTTGTGTAGCATGTGTGTTGAGTAATCAATAAAAATGTAAATGTAATTAAATATTTTATTGAATCGGCTACCGATATTTTATTTGAAATTCTGAATAAACGTTTGCGTGTCTATATAAAAGTAATAGAGAATTCAGTCATCCCAAATGAGAATTCAATCCATCCACTAAAACATTTAGCCGAGCAATGTAGGAAATCCTAAAAATTACTTATAAACATCTGAATATTACCGACCAAATGGCACTGTCGTTAAAGCTTTGGCATTTGGATCGGGAGGTACCGAGTTCGAACCCCGATAGGTACAGGATGCAAAAGTGAAATTTCATCACAGATTACGATCTGTGATGAAATGTAACACATCTATGACCCCTGTTGGAGTGCAAAACTCATATATGCTTAGTATAGGCTGGCATGGAACTTGCAATGTGGAGATGGTCTTGAAATCGGTCCTATAGCCGTACGTCTTCGGATTGGCTGACTGGCGTAAAAGTTTGGACGGAATAAGCAAACCGCGAAATAGTAGGGAGAGTCTTGGACAGGCCAAAGAACAGATTGCAGGGATAAATACAAAAAAAAAAAACATCTGAATATTATCATGTCTTAAACTCCACATTTTGTCCACATTTTGATAAATTTTACCCACCCAATAATTAATTGGTCTCACTCGAATAAACTATCCACGAATTATTAAAGTTTTACGTTTACATAAAAACTTATGAGTTATATTTAATAAATGAGTTGTCATAGAATTAGGTCCATGTATTAATGAATTTTGTCCACCCATTAATTAGATTTGTTCACCTTCGTAACGCAATATACAGAATTTAAAAATTCCCGGAGAAAGCAGGTATAATAAATTTTTTACGGGAACTTTAGAGTGAATTAAATTATAAGAAGGTTGTAAAAAAATTCGAAATTCTTAATTTAAATAATTGTCCACCCTAAAATTAGTTTACCCAACTCTCCAAAGCTATGTACTTATTTCAATTTTTCAAGGCGTTTATAGATAAATCACAAAGTACTTATATCCAGAGTTGTAAGTTTTGTACTAATCGTATTGATTGATTGATTGATTGGACTGTAGAACCAAGTACTTGACAGGTGGTCCCGGATAACGCCGGGCCTATTCCTACAGATTGTTTACACATAACAATAGGAGGGATAGGAAAGGTATTTTTTTTTTGGGATGGAACGACCCGGTTTCAGACACCTAGCGATCGTACGGCACAACACAATTCTAATCTACTTCTAACTACTAGAGAGAGGATAAAGGCTTAATAGGTTTAATGGATAACGATGGTATTGGTCTTCAACAATTGCTTCTCAAAATCAGCAACCTGAGGGAAAAAATTTATTAGTGTGTACATCTGAAAAATTTCCTGAAATTTAATTCAAAATTAATGCTTTCTGGCTTCTTAAACAAAATTGATTGATTGAATCAGCTTGGTTACAGACACCTAGGTAAAGTCGATAGTTAGTAACACAATGACAACGCAATTCTAATCTACACAATCAACATTTGGATGTTTCATTTGCCAAAACGATTAACTCCATAAAACAAAAAGTCGCGAAAAATGAGAATATACAAAAATGGGTTTTTTAAATTCATTATAAATTGCAACTTTAGTTACTTTTAATTTTGCCATTTAGTGGTGGTAACACTTATTATTACAAAAATTTGTTTTGAATATATACCGTTAGGAGCCAATCAAATATATACGTTGATATTAACATTTAAAAAATTCAAGAAATCGAGTTAATCGGTTTGTCTTGTGAACCATCCAATTAATATTTCGAAGAAATATTATTTTTCCTACATACGTAGATTTCCTGAAAATTAATTCTAAATTAATATTTTCCGGTTTCCTAAATAATATAAACATTTATTAATTTAATCCTAATGCAACTCCACAACTTACAGTAGAATTTCCTGAAACCATAATTATTTAAATTATATTAAAAATTTCTCTAAAATCCTTTAGTATTTAACAAAAACTATGTGAGACATCTCAAAGGCAATGGTTCCTGGAAAATTATCTATCTGATTGGATATTTTAAATAAATTTAGCCTCGCAAAAATTTCGAATGTTTTATTAATTTTGTTAATTATTAATTAAAGAATAATTACCAAGTAAATTATACTGCATAGGACATATTGTGCCATGCTTAATGGAGCCTTACCATTCCACTACCAATCACTGTCAAATGTGGTATGCAGGATTGGAATGGCACTCTAACATTATGTTCAATGGAAGTAGGCCATCTCTCAACAAATGATGGTCAAATTCGGTGTGGAAAGCTGAATTTGACGAAATTTTGGAATTCGGATATAATGAATGAAACCAGGCCGTCTAAAATTTTACAATTGGACTATTCTGAATAGAACTTGAGAACCGTATCCCAAAAATATATATAGTCAAATCAGGTATTCAGAATCGGGTGGGGATTTAAAAATGAACTTTAGAGAAGCTCTGGAGTTCAGCCATGCAAGGCAATTTCTTAAGCAATCATGCTTGAACCTGGTATGCTGAGCTAATTCGAGACTGCAACATAAATCCCGGATGAAGTTCTGGATTTCTCTAAAAAACATATCCGAATACGATCGGCCAAGGAACTATCCAGTCCTCCATTCACTCTAGCCGAAAGAAACTGGGCTTTAACCCGCTAAAAGATGGCCCAGTCAAATCCAGCTTCCTAAAATTAAAATTTGTTAGAATTCCAATCCAGCCCACTTCATACTCAAACATTAATTTATGCATCTTCCCGTCCACAGTATACGTCTAGAAACAGATTACTGAGACAAATCGTAGTTGGAATAATTTTTGACGCATGACAAACGTGATCTTTATTAAATGTGTATTATGACAGTAACAAGTTTTGAAATGTTGTACTAAGCGTAGCGGGATTAATTTAGTGATATTAAATATATTTTGGTTACTTTATCCTGACAAACAATTTTAATTTTGTAACCGAAAAAAACCTAGCTGTTACCGGGGACCAAGCCGGTAGCGAGCCTGATCGGTTACCACAAAATTACCTAATTCTTGCACACAATGGGTTGGAACAGTTACCACTAAGTTACCATTGATTTATTCGCGGTATTTGTTACTATAAAATCTCCAATATTTTATTAAGTACATTTACCATTAATACTTAGCGAAAGATAACGCAAATATTATTGGGTAATTTTATGGAAATATGTATGATTTTATTTCAAACTATTCGGTTATTTTTAAGAACTTGTTACTGATTAAATAACTTGATTTTATATCGCACAATTTAAATTAAATTATCTTCCAAAATACCAATTCTTACAATTCTATATTATACTAATCCTTGTAGGCAATATTACAAATATTAAAACCATGTCAACACTATGGGAAATAATCACAAAAATGTTACCGAATATGTGAAAAAAACACTTATACAAATTTAAAGAATTATATGTATATAATTATCAAATTAACTAAAAGAGTAGAAAATTGCAAGTTAAAAGCATGTACATAATAATGTACAATCTTGATTTATGCATTTGTACATTAAAATGTACAATATTGGATTTGTTCATTATAATATACAAATCGTACCAAAGGTTGTAATAATCGTATCAGAAGTTTTCTATAATTTAACCCAGGTATTGCGTTGTCCTTTATTACGCCACGCAAAACACTGTAGAAAATTCGAGCACAATTTGTGGAAAATTTGTGTTCGAAAGTCCCGTTAGGCCTGTTTACTATATATAAAGATTCATTTTTTGCAACGTTTTTTAGTATTGAAGTGTTTGTGTTTTGCTTACTACTAAGCTTAACTAAATTTGAAGTAACAAATTTAATTTGGCAAAATCTGGGTAAGGTTGGTTTGTGTTGTGACTGAAATTTTTCTGGATCAGATAATAATAAAATTATTAAAATATTCAGTTACATACATACATACTTATATTGACATATGCAAAATCATACTATTTAATTGGTAAACAAAAGTATAAAACTCTGCTAATGCTTCTTTTCTGGCACACAACCGAATTTATATTAGTAGGGGATATTGATATAGAAATTCTCGATCGTTCTAGAGGCGACTTCAATATTAATTTAACCGACAAAAATCAATTAAAATGGCGACGGCGTCCGGAATATCGAAAATTAGAAATCTCATTTGAAGCCGATACAACGGGATCCGTTCATAACTGCGTACGGTTATTTATTACACGATGAAATTTGAGATGAATGAAGTTTTTGAACATTTGTGAACGATTCTTGGATTAAATTTTAGGATAAAGTCGAATGAAAAGGAACTTGACTATTTCTTAGTCGAGTAAGATTTAATTTCATATGTTTAGGTTTAGTGTGGGTATGTTATAAGAAAGGACCTTCATGGAAATTAGAAATTATTTGAAGATTTAGTATGCATATAATATTCTCCTTCACCTAAATTTTTCTACTTATGTCGTTTCGAAAAATTAAATTTTGAAAAATGCCGTTTTGAAAAATGTCTTTTTAAAAAATGTCGTTTTAAGAAATGCCGTTTTGAAAAATGCCGTTTTGAAACATGCAATTTTGAAAAATGCCGTTTTAAAAAATGCCATTTTGTAAAATGTCTTTTTAAAAAATGCAGTTTAGAAAAATGCCGTTTTGAAAAATGCAGTTTTGAAAAATGCCGTTTTGTACCTATGTCCTTTCGTACCTTATGCAGTTTAGAAATATGCAGTTTTGAAAAATGCAATTTTGTACCTTATGCCGTTTTGTACCTTATGCATTTTTGAAATATGCAGTTTTGAGAAATGTCATTTTAAAAAATATCATTTTAAAATATGCAATTTCGACCTAGACCCCGATACAACAGATGTGTGTGATGATACCACAGAAATGATGACACCCATGTTTTCCAATTGATAGCCAAAAATACTAATATATACGAATGCAAAAAGGAATTTCATTTCGTCAAACTGCTATAAAAGAAATAAAACAGCTTTTTGGAATACATTTATTCATTGGAAGTACAAGATTTCCGAGATCAAGATGTATTGGAGTAATCTTCTTGGCATGAACCACATAACCAGTGCGATGTTCCGGGACCGTTTTTATCAACTGCGCTAAAATTTGCATTATGTAAATAATATGGAGATCCCTCAAGATAACAAGGATATATTTGTAAAGCTTGTGTTTGAAATTTATTTACAAAATGTATATTCATTATATTAACTATTTTTTTAGGTGCGACCAATATTAAACGCGGTTCATGATCGATGCTTACAACTACCAATTGAAGAAAATTTAAGCATTGATGAGCATACCATTCAAGGGAAGACTAAGTGCTAAGCAGTACTTTTGGTATAAAACTATTTGTGTAGTTCGGAAGTAGTGGTTACCCATACGATTTTATCCTATATAAGAACTCATATTCTGAGTTATCTGATTACAACAAGATTAAATTTGGCTTTTGAGCTGCGGTTCTTTATTTAGCATAAAATATGAAAAAAATCAGGCCACAAACTACTTTTTCTACCTTCACTCTTTTGGAACTCCTTAAGAAAAAAGAAATCAATGATGCTGGTACAGCAAAAATCCTCCTTTTATGGAAGATAAAGAATTTAAGAGACTTCCACGAGGTCCCTTTGAAGAAGTTAGCCACCTCTGATCGCGGTCGTTTTGTTAAAATGGTTGGGTAACAAGCCTATTTATATTGCATCCAACTTTGTGGTAAAGGGTGATTTATGTTTGGCAGAGATGGGATAACGCGCAAAAGCGAAATATTTCAGAACCAGAAATAGTACATTTATATAACAAAGGTATGGGTGGAGTAGATGTATTTGACCAATCTTTATCGTATTATCGGACTTTTACTAAATCATAAAAGTGGAACTTACGAGTTATAGCCCATTTGTTAGATTTTGCAATTTCTGCAAGTTGGAAGGAATATAGAAAAAATATGTTAAAGCAAGGTTATCTTCAAAAGGAAATTAAAAATTTGTTCGAGTTCAGATTGGAAGTTGCGTACTATTTAGAACAAAGCCGAAAAGAAGGGCGCCCTGCTCTAGAAAATAGTATACAACATCCAGAGCCCAGTATCCGAACTAGATTCGAGGTTCGTCCAGTACAGGATATTCAGTACGATAACACGGCCCATTTGCCGTAGGTGGATAAGAAAAAGGAAGCGCCACGATGCAAATTCGTTGGTTGTAAAGGTCGAACCCATTTCTATTGCAAAAAGTGTAACATACACTTATGCATAACTTGCATTTCAGTCTAGAAATATCAACTGATATTTTTAATTGATTTTATTGAATTAATTTTGTGATTTATAATTTTTTTTATTTTTTGTCCAAAAACTTTGTATTTAATTATAATGAATGAAACCAATAAAAATATATAAACAATTTTTTTTATTAACTACTACGATAATTCATTTATTATGGTGCGGCTTACAAACTTTCACCAGATTTGTACATTTTAATGTACATGTTCAATTCTAGGGTCTAGGAGGTGAGGCTAAATTTTTCCTTACCTAAATAATTGTCTTCTAAAAAATTAATAATTTGTCTAAAATATTTTTTTAGAAGGCTAGGTTTATGTCAGTGGCACTATTCTGGTAATTCCCTGGGAATAGGGAATTGGGGAAAGATTTTCTATGTAATTTTAGTTCAAATGTTTTTTTTTCCGGCCTACTAATGAGAAAAATGTGATGTAAATATTTATAAATTGGGAATAATATTTCCATATCTAAATTGGCAGGGAATATTATTCCCAATTTTATTTTGTTTTCAAAAAAATTACCACTAGATTTTTACCTCAGTGTGCCAGAAAAAAAAATTTTAAAATAGAAATTACATATAAAATCTTTCCCCAATTCCCTATTCCCAGGGAATTACCAGTGGCACTATTCTGGTAATTCCCCGAGAATAGGGAACTGGGGAAAGAATTTACATATAAATTATATTTAAATAATTTTTTTCTGGCATACTGAGGTAAAAAGTTAGTGGCAATTTTTTTGAAAACAAAATAAAATTGGGAATAACTTTCCCTGATAATTTCGCTATGGAAAAATTATTCCCAATTTACTAGTATTTACATCAAACTTTTTTTCTCAGTAGGCCAGAAAAAACTGATTTATAGATAAAAGCTATGTAAAATCTTTCCCCAGTTCCCTATTCCCTGGGAATTACCAGAATAGTGCCACAGAATAGTGATGAAAATAATGAAAATTAAATAATGAAAATTAAAGTAATACATTTTATTTGTGAGTATTTCAGTTTACGTCCTGTTGACATAACATTCCTTGCAATTTTTATAATAAAATATGATACATGTGTTGTTTTATAACTTTTTGATGAAGGAAAAAAATTATATACGAGAGCCCAACAACTCATTTCGAAATGGCATTAGTTGATTTTAATTCCATGATGTATGCCCTTTCAAACCTACATAGCCACTATGGGAGATAATCTCTGAGATTTGAGTAATTTACTATAAGCTACAACGACTTTGTTTCATACAAAAACTCCATATATGTATGTACATACCATATTCCTGATGATTAAAGTAATTTCTCAAAAGTTTATGAAATACAAAAATTTGTTCTTTTTTATAAACAAAATTTTTTTGTATTTACATTTTTTAGAAATGTACACGTGTGCAAATATCTGTCTAAAATCCGACACTCGCGTCAATTTTTGTCCAATTTATAAAAGTGTCCAAAAATCTAAAAATGTCCAAAAACTTCACACCGGTTCATTGAAATATAGTTCACCCAGGCTATTAGATTTATTACGCGACACAAAAAACCGGCTTTTTTGGTAAAGGGGAAACAAACGAAGAAGTTACCGGATTCAAAGTTACGCTAGTGTGGATATGCACATATAGGGTCTATTTTTTAATTCATTCCGAGCAGGCAGTGCACTGTCAAAAAATACTTCGTATTTTTGTATTCAATCTGGGTAATTTTACTCGGCGTTTTATTTGTGAACTGTGCTTACACAGTGCATACTCGGTTCTTCAAATTTTACTCTGAAATTAATGTCAGTGTACGAAGAGTGTATAAAATTAAAATTAATTTATTACTCTATGCACACCGGATAATTTTACCCAGTACAACCTTTGCTCGTTCTACACTAACCGGGGTAAGCATGCTGGCTCTGGTTGAATTAAAAAATACACCGATAGTAAATGCAGTAACAGGAAAATCAAACTAAATTCAAATTTGTCAACTATAAACGCGAGTTTCTTCTAGTTCTTATCGAACATCAGCTTTAATAAAAATAATTATCTGAAGCTGTTTCTTTAACGTAATAATATTTTACAATAAAATAGGCTCCAATAATTTAATAAAGTTCTTGCTTCCTAAATACCCGACTATAGTTATAAATTAGGGCCCTTTTACGAAATTTTATAAATGTTGGATTTGTTCGGTATCAAAACCATCGATAAATAGATAAAATAGTGGAATGCTGAACTAGTTTTACGTCATCGACGGTAAACGCCTAAGAATAATTTTATAAAACAAAAATGTCTAGTTTTTAAACCAGTTCAAGGTTGATTATTGGTTGCATACCAATAAAAAAATAATGTTTTGATTACATTTAAAACAAAGAAGGCTGCCGCATGAACATTTTCTCCAGCTAGACAAAGGTAGAAATGTGTGATCTCAAAACGGCGGTACAACAAAAATTCCAATAGTACAACAATAATTTACAACAACACTTTGCATTATATACACACATTTGTGTCTAGCTCGAGACAATTTTCATGCGGCAGCCTTGGTAACAAGTCTTATTTACAATAATTTCTTTTTAATGGAATCTCTCATATCATAAAATATTTTCACAGCTCATTCACTACGTACATAGGTAACATAAACAAAACATAATTTTGTTTTAAAAGGACACACAAAAAAAAATATTTTACGAAAAGTAAAAACCATTGATAAAATTCAATGTTGATCTTGCTTCTTGCTTACGTCACATGTACATACTTTAACATGTGCATTCAGCATGTGCAAATCGTCGAAAACAAAGATCGTCTCGTCGTGTTTGTATCCTACTTTCCTCACATTAAAATTAAATCATTGATAAAATGAAAAACTTCTTTAAATCAATGATATTAAATTGTACAATATTATAAATAAAATAGAGGTACCTAGCTATGTTCGATTATTTTAAATATGTATGTACATTTCTTTATAAAATGTAATCTAAACACTTGTTTCAAAAAACTATTTATCCCTGCATACTTTTTAAATGATCTTTTATGCCCTTCTTCAGGAAAAAACATTACAGGTGATTCGTTGAATAATACGAATGTATTTTTGTATATATCTTTATGACGAATATACTCGACATTATGCGAACTACATATTTTCGTTCGTTCTGACGAGATACTCGATATAAACAAAAGAGATAATATATTTTTTGTTTTCGTGAGATAGATATACATTAAAATTTCCTGTATTGAAGTGGGACGGCCTGATTTATTCATGTTGAAATAAACTGTGCGAAATTAGAATGAGAAAACATTATATTACTTATCGGATCTTTCAGCGGTTACTGTTGTTATACTAACTGTTCGAAAATTATTACCAAAATATTTTTTATACATACGATTAGTACAAAACTTACAGCTCTGGATGTAAGTACTTTGTGGCGAAATATAAAAATGTTGATATGATAACGTATTGAATTTTGTCCATCAATAAATAGTCTTGCCTACACCCGTAAAACTGAGTATGGAATATTATTAATTGTTCACAAAACATATGATTGTGTCTGGTTTTGACACGTTACATACTATGTAGTGTATTATATCAATAATACACCACAACACATATTTATTATTAATTTATTTATTATTTACGCACAAAAAAAATATTAAATTAAATTTTAAATTAAGGAGCGACACAAAACACGTCTACTCTGGTTTGAAATCCAAACTCCTTTTTAAGCGACTTATTTTGTGTGAGTGTGAGATAAATTTCTTATCTTTACATACATTTTTTGTAGATGTGTGAACAATGCTACCATAAAAAATACTTCAGTTTACATTTTTTATAACAGCTTTATGGCAGCGCACTAACACCATCACAATTATTTTCACAGTAAAATTTTGCTGAAAGCATTTTTTGTTTCGTACACAGCCAGTGAAATCTATATTTTTCTCTCGCTTTTATTTTTGCTGACGGGTTACCTGTATATCCTTTTTCCCCCTCTGCTGAGGATTACCTGTATATCCCTTTTTCGAAAAAAAGTAAAAAAAATTGGCTTTATTTAAGTCCAAACCACACAAATGTGTGAGTAAAAAAAATCATATTATGTAATGGCGTTTTTGATAAAATTTTCGCTTGATTTGAAGTACAACCAACACAATTGTGAGTACAGTTCTAGTGTATTTTTACGGACGAAAATAAGTTTGAAAGGAATGAACAAATGTTAACTTTTTTGAAAACACAAACGAAAATAAATTTTGGACATGATCCTTTTCCCGTACCCACACAATTGTGTTAGCAGGCGGCAAAAGGGATATATAAATAAACTTAAGTATTTCGTTCACTGTATTGCGTAGTGTTTAGTACCGAAAACTAAATATGTATACTGAGAGCGACGTTGCTTGAGCATCACATTGGCTTATAAATAGGGTATGACTTTTTCGGCAAATAAAAATATTTGCATTTGGGGGTAATTATCGGGTTATACATATGTATTTTACTCCAATTCGTGATAAAGACGGGCCAAAAACATAAAATACACAGAAAATTTTAAAAATTAACGAATTTTCGGTAGAAATGAATTAAAATACAAAATCAAATTTAATTCGATACTTTATAATTACAATATAATATCATTTGCATTGTAAATGTCGCAAATAACTAAAACCCCTCTCAACGTCACAGCTCCTTTTTTGTACACATACTATCATTAATATATGTTTACTTAAATCTGGATATCTGTCTTGCGCTTCCATCCAAAATTGGAACACATCTTAATTTAAATGTTGAGGAGATATCTCGATAAAATAACTCGATGAAGTTAGCCCGAGCCCGAATTTTTTGATGGATTTCTTGGACAAGTATAGCCATCCCAAAAAAGTGTAAATACATTAAAAAATGTGTGAGAAAAACAAAGAATATAGAAAAATTATATTATTGAAAAAAAAATTACTGGTAAACATTTTTTTTTTAAATTTATCTAACCCGAATCGCGATTTGTGTAACTACATAAATGGGTCCACATTAAATTCTATACCACAATACCTGGAGATAAAGCCACCAAGCGGCATATATGGTTAGACAGGCCACGATACTAGCTAAGTTGTAGAATTGACCATAAGTCCATATCAGGTGGAAATACCTTTTTTAATTTTATTTGTTTTACCCGAATAGCGGTATATCATTTAATGTGGATCCATAATAACTACACAAGTTATTCGGGATAAATAAATTAAAAAAAATGTTATTTCCATCTGATATGGACTAATGGCCTATTCTACATCTTAGATAGTATCGTGGCCTGTCTGACCATATATGATGCTTGGGGGCTTTATCTCCAGATATTGTGGTATAGAATTTAATGTGGACCCATTTGTGTAGTTACACAAATCGCTATTCGGGTTAAATAAATTTAAAAAAAATGCTTACCAGTAATTTTTTTACAATATTATTTTTCTATATTCTTTGTTTTCCTCTCGTATAAATTGTTTTTCGGGATGGTGCTACATTTTTTAATGTATTTACACTTTTTCGGAATGGTTACACTTATCCAAGAAATCCACCAAAAATTCGGGCTCGGGCTAACTTCATCGACTTGATAAAATACCGACCAAATAGCACAGTGGTTATAGCTTTGGCTTTTGGATCGGGAGGTAC
The DNA here is from genome assembly GCA_932526605.1 of Nephrotoma flavescens. Lineage (NCBI taxonomy): Eukaryota > Metazoa > Arthropoda > Insecta > Diptera > Tipulidae > Nephrotoma > Nephrotoma flavescens. Next base: position 209,755,938 of record OW052221.1, on the reverse strand, counting down.
CGTTTTCGAATCCCGATAAGGGCAGGATGCAAAGAGATTACGATCTGTGATGAAATAGAACATATATATGACCTCTGTTGGACCTATGGGTCGGACCTATAACCGTACGTTCTCAAATTGGCTGGCACTTGCGTAATCGTAAGGACAGAAAAAGCAAACCACGAAAGAGTTGGGAGCCTTCGCCCCAGAACAGATTGCAGGGATATTAAAAAAAATCGATAAAAATTATGATAATTTTATTTTTATTTTACTGTCTTTACTTTTAAAATTTGTATATTTTCCTTAATTAGCTAAAAGGTCGCTAAAAGGGCCAATAATCGAAGAAGACTTTCAAAATTCCATAGTAGCAGTATCAATATTTCGCGATATGGTAGCATTCCATTTTTCACTTAGCGCTTCTGAAAATTTTTCGAGAGTGATATTTGATAATGTTTCCATTATGGTCTGCTAAATTTATCACAAACTTTCTTTGTCAACCGCAACATGAATTAGATGAAGGACATTTGTGATGTGTAATAGATTCGTTTTATTTTCACCAGCTCGTATTTTACGAGCCATTAAAGTATTTGCTGTACTAGGTCGACCTGTAACATCACTATTTTCATCAAAAATGAAATTAATTTCCCCGAAAATGAAATTAGCATCCCCGATTAAATTTTTAATTTCATCCAACTCGATATGTGTATGTATACACTTTAGGTAAATAATGTTTAAGTAGGTTTTCGTAGTCTGGCAAATCGTTTAACAAAATCACCAAAAGCATCATCACATGTCCTAGGACTTAATCGATAATAATAAACTGCACGGGCAAAATCAAAAATGGCTCGCTCTCTATTCTCGTCTATATTTTGTAGTCGTACTTAAATTTCGTTTATAGCGTCGGTTGTTTTTGATACATGTTCTCGTAATCTATCGTACGATTTTTTAGTCGTAAAAATAAGTGTGGATCCAACTTATTTTTAAACAGCAATATTTGCATTACACGTCAGGTTTAAAGATTTTAAAATCTAAAATTCATTCTGCATACGAATTCTGTTCGAAACCCGCGAGTTGAGAGTTGGGAGTTTTTATGTTGTTTCATAAGCATACTAGATGAAAATATACAATTTGATTATGATTTACATCCATCAACAATGATATTAATTTGGTGCATCTAGTAGGTTAGTGTACTTTGATGGGATTTTACGTTTTCCCCTCATTTTTTCAAATAACGACGAATTAAAACATTTTTTTATTGTTTAATAATTTTCTTATTTAATAAAATGTATAGATTTTTGTATTGCACGTTCTGCCCTGGGATTCCCAAAGTAAACTAAAAATGCTTAAAAATAATTTCGCATATCATTCTTATTACAGCGAATTAGAAAGAGAAAGAGTAATAATATTTTATCGAAAAGAATAGAAATCTCTCGCTATTACGAAAATTTTAAATAAAATGGATGGACACTTCTAAATTATTTGTTTAACAATCTAGATAGATACTTCGACGATTATTTTGTTCTTAGCATTTTCGATGCATTCCGATAAGAACAATTTTTATTATAGATATCAGGCTTAAACTTTTTACTATAGATATCAGGCTTAAACTTTAAAAACTGCGTTCGGAGGGATAAAGTCCCAGTAGTACAAATCAGCGCACAAAGAGCGCATAAACAGCATATAATTAGAGCGCTCAATTTTTACTTCAAATTGATGCACATAATTCCATGCTATTCGTATTGTTGTCGACCGAAAACTCGGCTTTATTTCCCCTACAAATTAATTTATCTCTTTCACTTCGATTTGAGTATAATATGTAACTGTTGTTCCGTTGGTTTACCAGAAAATAATATTTTTTTAATGAATTTTGTTGTATCAAAACCAAACACAATCATATATTATTGATTGTGTTTGGTTTTTGTTGTATGTACCAAATGCGTGTTGTCATTCAGAGACAACTACACATTTTTTTAATTTTGTATACTTACTTTATATGTTATCCATGTATTTCCACCTGAAAAACATTTACAAACGTCTATTACCTTCAGCTGAAATCTGGAGACTGATAGAAATGAAATAACAATTTTTGAAATGAAATTGATAAACAAGAGATTAGGTGGGGGTAAAAATGCAGTACATAGAAGAAACCGAAGTAAATTTATTTGTTTTCTCGCTTCGACGTGTGCAAATGTTTCCATCTATTTCATTCTGCTATCAGCGTTTGTTTGCTGGGGTAGGGGAAAAATCGTGTTTAACCCGAAAAAGACATATCAAATTTTCATAATTATTTGGCATTTTATAACGTGTGCTTCCCACCGATTTTATCTCTAAATTTCCGGCAAATTAAATGCATCGTTAGTTTACACCAGCCATTCATAGATGGCACAAAACAAACCGAGTACAATTTTTATTCCAATTTGCTAATTAAAGTAAAATTCATATGTCACTTAAAGGATCCTTACCGGTAATTGTTAAATATAAATTTTGTTTACAATTTAAGGCTAGTATACAGCTAACGTGAAATGAAATTTTCACTGGTCTCCAAAATTAAGCAGATAAATGTTCCATGATTTTTTTTTTTTTTATATCATTTGCTTAGGTCGACTAGCACATTTTTATGTGTATCCAGTCGTAACTTTTGTTACCACCGGGAATCGAACCCGAGACCCTCTGTACACATAGCAAGCGTTCTACCCAAAAAATTAGTTTGTAGAATTTTGTAAAATTTTAACGCAGTAGCTTCATGTTGAATTATTATTTTGTTATAACGAAGTCGAAATATTTTTTATTTGAGTTTGTTTAACTACAAATAAAGAAAGTGATGACATGTCAAAAATTTAGCTTACTTTTATCGTATCTGCAGATAAAAACGCAGTGAAAAATGTGTAGTCACAACAGAGACATCTACATTTTCATACGAAACATACCAATTTCACTAGCTAAACTGTGTACCGGAAAATAAAATTTAGCAGCGAAATTTTCATTTTCGTTTTCGCTTGTCGTTTTTGTATGAAAAATTTCATTTCACGTCAGCGGCAAATTTTGGTTTAATAATATTGGTGACATCTATCGATAACTGGTATGGACTAATCATTAATATAGACAAAAAATCATTAAGCGTGTCATGCGCATAGAAATGTTGTCTTATCTGTCATTACGTATTTTAATTCACGCAACTGACCAACGATACAACAATTCGCGGCGGAGTGGTTATGTGTACACCACCGGCTGTTATCATTCAAAGGGTTCACCGGTTCGAGTCTCGCAACTGTATGAAAATTTGCGACATTATTCTAAATATGTGTCGATTCAATTTGCAAATCTTGTACAACACTCATCATCAGTAAAAACTTTATAGGGTTGAACAAAAATCTTTATATAAGTGAATAGTTTAGAATTTAATTCTTAAAAATATATACCATTATTCCATTTTACAACACTATGAAGTTATAATAAAGATTAACGAGCAAATTCTGACAATATTATGTATTTGATAAGACGCTTTTCGTTCTTAATTTATGTCGAGGAAGATGAAGAAAAATCATCGATATTGATTTCGATTGAAAACGTACGGTTACCATGCACAGAATACATACATTTTACGCGGGAATCAATTTTGGTACTTTTTTTAACAGGTATCACACATAAAAAATTTTACATTTGGCCAACGAAGTGCCAACGTTTTATGCACTTCGGGAGTCGAAAAAACCATCTCGGTCGAACTTAAACACCCTTATATACAAAATTGTGTAAATTGCTACTAAATGTTATCCCAAAACTCAGAATCTAGGGCAAATCAAAAAAATCCTTGAAAAGTAAAACTAAAACAAAATTTATCAAAATTAATTTTGTAGCAGGATAAATGTCACAGATATCAAAAAAAAAATGCTGCTAATATTTTATTTTCCTGAATTGTTTATCCCAAATTTCTACATAAATTGATAAAAACTAAATACAAATTAGGTCAAGTTAGATAAAAGTTTGTGTACAAAAAAGTGGATCGTTACAGTCGCCTCGTTGTCTATACAAAATATTTTTTTCACCACTAAAGTTTAACAGAGCTGCTTTCGTTGCATTTGTTAATCAGCAGAAATGCGGTTCACGTAAATTGTTTGTCAAAACGATTCATATGTAATATCAGCGACCAGAAGTGAATTTAGCTTAGCAAATTATTCATGTTTTGGTCATTTACTTGTACTTTGAATTCAGTACAGACCATACATTTTATATATATATATATATATAAATATATATATATATATATATATATATATATATATATATATATATATATATATATATATATATATATATATATATATATATATATATATATATATATATATATATATATATATATATATATATATATATATATATATATATATATATGCGGTTTTCAGTGCTTTGACAGAATATATTATAAAAATAGGGATTAAGTAGATTTAATCCCTTCTTGCCAAATACCAACGAAATGCCAATTAATTTCGTCGTTCGCTATCACAGCGACAGTCCTGTTCGGTAATGTGCAAAATATTATTTTTTGAAAGTTTTTCGAAAACAAAGGCTGCTAGATCTATTTTGGTTTCAAAGTGATTCTTATCCTATCGTTTCATCACGATTTCAATAGTAATGGTTCTGATTTCAAAATTGTACAGGAGAATGCATTGCTTTGGTTGCGTTTTGGAACGAAAATCACACACATAATTTACTCATGTCGGCATCCATATAAAATAACGGAACAGATTCACGTTTTATACCAGGTGCGCAATTAAATTTCCGGTTTTTTTTTTGAAAAATTAAAAATTTCAATAGAAAAATAACAAAAGGTTAATTCAAAGTGTTGTCCTTCCTGTCTACACATTTTTACCATTGCAATATATCAATATATGAATACCACGACGATAAAATGACGCGTCTTTGGACTGAAACGATTGATCCAACCAGTTTTGCACTTCTACGAAACCGGCCAACTGTAACCCTGCCAAGCCATGGACTATCGACCGTAACAAGTAATAATGCGAAGGGCTAAGTCTGGCGAATAATGCAAGGGCGGTAGCCTGTGTGTTGTTGGCGGTTTTGATGTTGTCCTGGACGATGAGATTGAGATGGCATGGAGTGTTGTCTTGCCCCAATCTGGCCGTTTTTCCAGCAATACATGGATTGATGAGTTGTTGTCGGTAGCGTTACCCATTGATAGTTTCGTCTTGTTTCAGCAGCTCATGATACACAATTCCGTTCTGGTCCCACCAAACGCAAAGCATTGTCTTCTTTCCGACTTTTTGCGTTTAGTATTTTTAAAAAAGATCCACTTCTCATCTCCCGTAATAATTCGATGCAGGAAGCTCTTTCTTCCATGCCGTGGAAGCAAAATTTCGCAAGTGGCTCTTCGATTTTCAATCTGTCTCTTAGTTAACTCATGCGACACCCATTTTCCTTCCTTTCAAATTTTTCCCATAGCATATAAACGTTGAAAATACCTTGGTGAGTCGTGTTTAATGCCTCCGCAAGTTAATCTTGAGTTTGTGTATCAATCAATTTTCATCCAATAACGCTTGCCGCTCGGTGCCTTCAAATGTTTTTGGTCTTCCGAAGCGCTTCATGTCCTCAATGTCGAAATCGTCACTTCTGAAGCGTTTAAGCCAATCTTAGCAGGTACTTTCCGATGGTGCATGTTCGCCCTAGGCCTCCTCAAGCAAAAGACGTGCTTCAGCTGTTTGTTTGGCACAAAACTCGACATTTTCGTTCTTAAGAAAAATATTTTTGCGTTGCGATATGTGCTGGTATTACAACTGGTTATTGTTAACAACTTGCCACGCTATGAACAAAGCACAACTTCTGACATAAATTACAACTAGATCTGTCGCTAGCACCATCTATCGGATGTAGCACCATCAGAAATAGTTATTTAAAAACTGACGCAGGAAAAATTTCCGAAACCGATTTTTAAAATTAAATAAAAAAAATAAATTATTATTATTACAAAGAATTCTTAATAAATATTATTAAAAGTTCAAAAAATAAAACTAGTTTTTATTTATAATTAACCAATCGTACTGTTCTGAGTGGCTCTACCTACAGGCTCACATGTGTTTAGCTGAATATATAGTTTTGCACTCCAAATTCATCCTTTTACAAATCATGTTCATCATTTTACAAATAAAATTCACCTTTATCCAAAACATTTTCATCCTGTTCTAAATCAAATCCAACTTTATCCAAATCAAATTCACCTTTATTCAAAACATATCCATCCTTTTCCAATCCAAATTCACCTTTGTTCAAATCAAATTCGCCTTTGTCCAAATCACATTCATTATTTTCCAAACTAAACTCAACCGTAGACGATATAAAACCAAGATAAACTATTTAATTTAATAAATTTATTGATTGATTGATTGATTGATTGATTGGACTGTAGAACCAAGTGCTAGCCAAGAGTCCCGGATAACGCCGGGCCTATTCCTACAGCCTGTTTACACATAACAATAGGAAGGATAGGAAAGGTTTTTTTTTTTTTTTTTTTTTTGGGACAGAACGATCCGGTTGCAGACACCTAGCGATCGTACGGCACAACACAATTCTAATCTACTTCTAATCTACTAGAGGAAGGATAAAGGCTTAATAGGTTAAATGGATATCGATGGTATTGGTCTTCAACAATTGCTTCTCTAAATATCAGCAACCTGAGGAAATAAATTTATTATTTCACGTGCATCTGGAAATTTCCTGTAATATAATTCTACATTAATACTTTTCAGCTACCTAAACAAAATTGATTAATTGATTAATTGGATCAGTTCGGTTACAAATACCTAGGTAAAGCCAATAGTTATTAACATAATGACAGCACAATTCTAATCTACACGACCAGCAATTAATATTTCAAAGAAATATTTCTTCATAACATCAAAAGATTTCTGAAATTCATTCTTAATTAATCTACCGGTTTCCTAAATAATATAAATATTTATTAATTTAATCCTCTACAACTCCATAACTTACAATATAATTTTCTGAACCCATAGTTATTTGAATTATATTAATAATAAATTGAATTATGTATATTAATAATTAATATTAAATCATTAATAATTTCTCTAAAGTCATTAGCATTTGGCAAACTGGCCGTTAAAATAGTCAGTAAACATATACTCGTATTATTTATTAAACCTGAAAACAAACTGTATGCTTATTATTGACTTCTTAATTGTATTCAATATATTCAAACTTATGACTTACGCTTCACGGTTCAAGTTATTAATAGCGGATTCTTTTACGTTTTTGATGTAATTCAAATTTCGGATAGTTAAAAAGAAAATGAAAAAAAAATTGATGTGTGGCGTAGTGTGTCTACCCGTGTCCAAACCCGAAAGGGATACCGAAAACAATAACAAACCATTTTGAAAAAATTTCAAATGACGCGTTTGACGTATTTGACAATATTTACGGTTGACGTATTATATGTACATATATAAATATGTGTACGTGGTAGTTAAAATGGAAGTAAAAATCTATATTTCCGTTTTTTGATGAACATCAAAAAAATTTTTTTTTTTTTTTTTTCTATTTTTCAGCTAAAATGTGATTTACATCAAAAACAAAATTTTTTGCCAGTTTTTTGTTAAAAGAAAACGCCATAAGAAACATAAAAACAAGATACTAAAACATGATTTTAACACGCAAAATGACAGAAAATAAAAATTTAGTTAAAATCATTAAAAATTTGAATTTTAATCACTGCGGAAATCATAAAATAACAAATAAAATAAAATCGAGATAAATTTTAATTTGTAATTTAAAGTACATAATCTATTTAAATAAATGAATTCTTAAGATCACGAATATTTTTGAAAATTGTAAATCGAGGAACAAAGCTATAATATCATTAACAAGAATTTGTGAGCTGAATTTTATTTAATATATTTTAATATTTATATGTAACTATATATAATGTTATATGTGTCATAATATCTAAAATATTCGAACATAAGAAAAAAAAAATAATAAGTGACGCAACGCGCACAAAACGACGAAAATGAAACTTGGGAATATTTCACCTCTCTATGATTTTTCATCATGGTTTTATTATGCTCTCCGAAAACAAAATTCAAATCAAAACCTACATATAAAAAAAAAATGGCCTTGAATCCCCCATCTCATTTTCGCTTGGGCCAGCGCCGCTACACCAATAAAAAATTTGGTTCAAAAAGGAGTCGCTATCAAATCCAATCTCATAGGCAAATAGGGAAAGAGACGAAGATGAAGATTCAAAAAACACGCTTCACAAGGAAATATATAATAAACCACAAAAATATACATACCATCCACACATGTATACATAAGTCTACATCCAAAACCAACAACAATTAACCTATCAAATTTATTCATCCTTCCACCCGGGATTTAAAAGGAGCACTGGTTCACACTTTAAAATAAGTCGTAATAGATGATTCATTGCTAATTTAAAACCTTATTTTATATTTAAACCAAAATGTTTTTGATTGTTTTAATCTACTCTCTTGAAAATAAAATGTTAACTAAAATGTACATCTCAAAAATGAATGAAAAAAAAAAAAAATTAATTTTTAAAATTAAATTTCAAATTTAAAGTAAAATAAAATATGTAATTAAATTTTTTATTTCACTTCTGTTTGTGTTAGAGCTGCTTCACCGAAAAACATTTTGGCAACCGGTTTCATATGTAAACGGGGAAAGAGACGAAAAAGAAGCTGCTTCTTTGACATCCCGTGTGAAAGGGGCGATTATTGGTTTTGTTACATCCCTGCATATACACACCATATATATACATCTAAACGCACAGAAGCACACACTCATAACTATTTATATGTATTATTTAGGTAAATTTTGATGCTACACACAAATCTATATACGAAGTATGAAAAGTACATAAATAAAAATAAAAGTATGTATATATGTATATATTATATATATATATAAATGTATATAAAGGATACTTCTCTGATTTAATGCATCTTTATACATAACCAGTTTATCGAAACATTAAAACGAAATATATCCCGTTATAAATATTTCAATTCTGGTTTTATGTATATAAACACATTTTATCATACACGTCACTTAACTCGTCACTTTACTGTTTAGTTTATTTGAAACCCACTATGTATATTATGTATACCTAGTAATTCAAACATAAATGTGCATTTACGCATTCACGAAATGGTATCAGAACATATACGGAAATAATTATATATACGTATACGTTCTACACAATTTCACGCGCGGCTTATACACAAATCAATATTTAAAACACTAGGTGTACGCCATATCTTTTAATCACTTATTTTATAATGTAAAAAACACATTAATTATTATTATTATTAATAATTATAATTATTTTATTTATTATTTACACAAAAAAAAAATATTTAAATTAAATGAAGGAGCGACAACAAAACACGTCTACTCCGTTTCACATCACTTTTCGTCCTCCATTTAATTTAATTTAATAAATTTATTGTATTTAAATTCTAGATTCAAAATTAGCAGTTTAACGTTTTTTTTATTTTTTAATCTTTGCAACCTATTGTGGGGTCGAATCACTTCCAAGCCTACCTTTCGCAGTTGACAGCCAAAATAATAATTTTTTTTTATTTACCATGCAATTTGTTTTGGGGCTCATGGCTCACCCTGCTCTTTCGCGGTTATACTTTTAACGTCCTTACTTTACGCCTACGTTATGTTGGTTTTATATCGTCTACGGTTGTACTTGAATTGGAAAAGGGTGGCTATGTTTTGAATAAAGCTGAATTTGATTTGAATAAAGGTGAATATGATTTGAATGGAGCTATATTTGATTTGGAAAAGGATGAATTTTTTTTGGAAAAAGATGAATTTTATTCACAAATTGATGAACATGAATTGTAAAATGTTGAATTTGGAGTGCAAAACCTATACACTGCGCAGTTCACTTGAATAAGAACGACCGTTTTTTTGGAATATTTTAAAATCGGTCTAACTTTTCCAAGATTTTTTTTACAGTATGAGCACTTGTTCAAAATGACAAAATATTTAAATAAAAATAATTTAGTAGGCCAGAAGAAATATTTTATTTTGTTTTTTTCTTAAAAATGTATTTTTTGTTTGTTTCACTTGAATAAAAACGACCATAGTTATCAATAACGAGGTGGTGTTTGCAAATTTAAACTTAAATTAATTTTTTTTTTGAAAAATGTTATCATTTTAACATAAAAAAAATAAAAAATGGGTCGAGGAAAAAAACTTTAGTAAGGATGAAATACCTCAAATCCAAGTGCTGCACAGCGAAAAATATTTTCTACACGTAATTGCAGATGAAATACGAAGAAGTAAGACTGTAATCTGCAATGTTATAGAAAATCCAAATGAATATGAGTTAAACAACCAAGGCCGAAGTGTTGAAGTTACATCTGCAGCCAATAAGCGGAGCATATGGAGCGGAGAGTCATTAACAAATCAGATCACCTTATTCGACGAAAGCTTCAAAAGAAATCTCTCCTTTAAATCAGGAGAGGAAGAAGTTAAAATAATAGTTAAATCAGAGAAAACGACACGTTTCCATTTTTCAGACAATGTCAATGTCATATGTAGCCTCGAGAAATGTACTGCTAGTAAGTAAGTAGATGTAGGGTGAGTAAGTCGATGAAGTTAGCCGGAGGCCGAATTTTTTGGTGGATTTCTTGGATAAGTGTAGCCATCGCGAAAAAGTGTACATACATTAAAAAATTTAG